>CM064884.1:59920496-60088765 GCA_003313485.2 Penstemon barbatus | reverse complement strand
GACAGCTAGGCAGTATTTCTTTCCACCATTGCTGACTGGATCAATGGGTCCAAATAAGTCCATATGTAGCAGCTCCAAGATTCTTTCAGAAGATTGGTGCTTCTTGCTTTTGAACGATGACTTGATTTGTTTACCCTTCTGACAGGCGTCACAGAGCTTGTCTTTGCTCATGACTGTTTTTGGAATCCCTTCTACCAAATCATTCTTGATTAATCTATTGATGGTCTTGAAGTTTAAATGATTCATTCTTTTGTGCCATAGCCAACTAACTTCACTTGGTGTAGAAGCCACCAAACAAACACTTGAATTCTTGTCAGCAGAATTCCAGTCGACTATGTAGACATTCCCTTGTCTCTTTCCAGATAAGATTACCTTCTTTGTACCAATCTGTTCAACGTAGCACTTATCTGTTGAGAAGATGACTGAATATCCTTTGTCACAAAATTGACTTATGCTCAGCAGATTAGATTTGAGGCCTTTAACATATGAGACGTCAGATATCTCTATGTTTCCTCTGATCAGTCTTCCTTTAGCTTTAATCTTGCCTTCTTTGCTGTCCCCAAAAGTAACTTTTGGACCATCCACAGCAACTGCATCAGTCAGCTCATGTATGCTTCCACACATGTGCCTTGAACATCCACTGTCCAAGTACCAAATCTTCTCTACTTTACTCCTACTCCTAATCCTAACCTACAAAACAAAAATAAAATTGTTTTAGGTACCCTTATTGAGAGGGTCCTGAAGGATTAGTTTCACCTTTGACAACCCAAGATGTTGATGTCTTAGGCTTCTTAGGCTTCTAAGTTTTGACAGGAGCATGAACATTTTCATTTTTATCATAATTAGCAGATAAGTCATGTTGATGATCAGTATGATAAGAATAGTGTTCATAAGCAGGGTAAGGTGCATGATAAGCAGGATATGCATGCATTGGATGAGCAGGGTAAGGTGCATAGTAACTAGGAAATTGAGGTGCATGATACATAGGATGATATGCAGCAGGTTGCACATAATATGACTCATTTCCATACCAAGCATTTTGATTTTACTTATTCTTATGCTTCTTTGGTTTACTAGATGCTTGCTCAATTGGTTTTGACTTAGTTTTACCAACAGATTGATTCAGTTTAGCTTTATCAGCAGACTTCTTAGGACTCTGCTGTTTGATCTTACTAGTCTGATTTCCTATACTAGGCTCTTTGCTCTTTTTAGCCTTAGGAGATTTCTTCTCCTTTAATACTTTCTCAGATGAGGTAGGTTTAGAAGTTTGAACATACAGAATGACCTTACTATTGTCAGCAGAAATGAATTTTTCAGTATGATTCAACTCTAGTTTATCCTTTTCTAAAGGTGTCTCCTGTTTACTGGATGTATGCATGGATGCAACAGTTGACTTATCATGAGACTCAATAATTTTCTCAAGTTCCATGATTTTTCCTTTATAGACCTCACATTCAGCTTTCAGAGATTCATGTTCTTGCTCGAGCTGTTTGTATTCAGCTGATTTCTTTGGCTTTTCAGCTAAAAGTTTCAGTGAACTATTTTGCTCTTTAAGCAATATCATCTCTTCCTTAAGCTTTTTATAGGCTTCAGCAATACCAGTATTGTTCAGCATCATTTGTTCAAATGACTTAAATAGTTCATTGTCAAGAGGAGTTACCTCATCCTCGGAGTTATCAGATTCCTTTGCCATCAGGCACAGGAGAGCAGGTTTTTCTTCATCAGACGATTCTTCATCAGACGTGTCTGAATCTGAATCAGATGAGTAGACAGCAGCAAGCTTTTCTGCTTCAGCCATCATAGCCTTGCCTTTCTGATGCTTTCTTTCTTTTCTCATTTTCTTCTCTTCCTCAGTGTATTTTTCTGCTTTTGGATATGGGCAGTCTTTGATGAAGTGTCCCAATTTCCTGCAGTTATAACACATTAGTTTGGATTTATAATCTTCTTTATCTTGAGAAGAAAAGTTAGGTTTAGAAGTAGAAGCATTGTTGTATTTGTTCTTCATCTTTCTCTTGTAGAACTTCTTGAAATTGTTTATCAACAAAGCAACATCTCCAGCGGTATACTCCTTTTTGTTGAGTAGTGTGGCTTCATCAGATGAGTCCACTTCTTTGCTTTTCTGTGCTGGTCTTCTGGTGTTTTCAGCAGCAACCAAGGCAGCTGTGGGTCCTGAAGTTGAGGTTTCTTCAATTCCCATTCTAGGCAGTTTATACTCGAATGCCTTGAGTACAGAGAACAGCTCAGTAAGAGAGATTTTTCCCAAATCCCTTGATTCTTCCATTGCTGTTACTTTCATGTTGAACTTTGGGGGTAGGGCCTTTAGTACTCTGACGGTGATCTCTTTGTCAGTGAAGGTCTTTCCCAACTTTAAAACTTCATTCAGAGTTCTGGTGAATCTGGTATCCATCTGATCAATGGTTTCTCCAGACTTCATCTTGAAATTGTCAAGTTTCTCCAAAGCAACAGTGAGCTGATGCTCCTTTATTGCATCATTGCCTTCGCTCATGTCTCTGACTTTGTCCCACATTTCCTTTGCGGTCTTGCAATGTTTGACCTTGTCAAACCGATCATTATCCAGGGCTTTAGTCATGATGAATCTCCCAACTTTGTCTAGATTGTAAAGCTTTATCTCTTCTGGAGTCATCTCATGAAGGTCTTTCTCCACTACCGTGTCAATTTCATTTATTTTTATGGTCTTTGTGAATCTGAATGGACCTTTAATGATACATGTGTATATGTTGTCATTATAAGCAGCTAGGAAAATCTCCATTCTGATTTTCCAGTCCTCAAAGGACATACCAGCAATGTGGGGAACATGGCTGATACGATCCATTTTTCAAAAAGTTTTAATTTTTCAAAAAGATGCTCTTTTGAAAAAGTTTTGAAAACCTTTGAAAAACACTTGGATCAAGCTCGTTGATCAGGCAGCTGATTCTAATGAACCACCTGCTCTGATACCACTTGTTGGTCTCAAGTGGTCAGATGAGGTCTAGAGGGGGGGGTGAATAGACCTCTGAAAATTTTTGAACTTAAAAACTTTTCAGTCTTCTGTCAACAGACTAAGCTGATGAAGAACAATAAGCAGACTTAGCTGATCGTGAACAAATCTTGAACAGCAGACTGACCACTCTTCTTACAAATACTTAGCTGTTTTTCAGCAAAACAGTTCTTCAAAGAGTATACTTGCAGCGGATGTTTGAAAGTGTTTTTCACAAGTAGACTAAGTTCTTAAAAAGATTTTATCCCCAGTTTTACAAACTCCTTTTTAAAATCTTTTAGATAATTCAAAGTGTTTAAATATGCAGTTTGAAATATGCAAGAAAAACTTAAATGCAAATCAACACAAATAATTTTTATAGTGGTTATATGGATAAAAATCCTTTAGTCCACTCTTCCAGATCACTTAGATTCTGGGTTATACTATAATCACACAGATTACAATATTTCTCCACTTATACCTAGACAACTAATGAAAAGGGTATAAGCTCGCAATAGAAAATCACTAAGAAATTCTACTCTCTGAAGTTTGATCACTCACAAAGATGGATCACAACTTCTCACAACACTTAGCTATTACAAGATCACTCAGATCGTAATTTTCTGATTTCTTCAACTGGGTTTCTGTCAACAGATGACTTCCACCAGACGAGTGAGCTGTTGAGCTTTTGAGACTTAGATAAATTTTTGCTTCGAATGCAAAATCTCTGATTGTTGTTGTGTGTCTCGCTCGTTGAAATCAGCTCCTTTTATACTTGGATTTGAAAATAAGACCATTGAAGCAAATCAAATCTTCAAATCCATAGCCTTAGCCCGAAATTAGAACGGTAACCTGCTACAGTACCTTTTCTGCTGTACTTTCCTGTAGCTGCATTAAATGCACTCTGCTGATCCGAGAGTTAATTCCAATCATTTGTCATTACTACCCTTCTCTTCCAGCATTTATTTCAGTTGGGGCATTTATTACCGTTGAACTAATCTGTTGATCTCTTGAACTCTGCTGATCAAAACGACCCATCTGATAGGCACTCTGCTGATCAAATACTGAACTAATCTGATTTGACTCGGCTGATGACCTACCCTTCTGTTCGCTGTTTCAGCATGAGATCACTAGTCTTCTGGGCTTTGAACTTTGAACTCTTCTGATATCTTCTTTGTTTGTTCAAGGTTCTTCTAAGGGAACTAAGCTTCCATACTTAGCTGATTATGATGTTTTGGAAATCATAAAAACCTTCCCTTAATTATTCATCTTCTTTGCTCTTCAACTTCATCTTCATCCAACACAAGATTTCAATCAAATCCCAAGGAATCTCATCTCTTAGCTGCCAAGAGGATATTGAAATATGTTAAAGGCACTCAATAACTGGGATTATGGTATCCTAGAGAATCTGGATTTGAGCTTATTGGTTATTCAGATTCAGACCTTGCTGGCTGCAAGATTGACAGAAAAAGCACAACAGGTGCCTGTCAGTTCTTAGGTAGTCGTCTGATCTCATGGATGAGTAAGAAACAGACTTCAGTGTCCATATCTACTGCTGAAGCTGAATATATAGCTGCTGGAGCTTGCTGTGCACAGATACTATGGTTGAAGCATCAACTAGAAGATTACAACATAAAAATCAGTGGAATTCCAATCTACTGTGACAATACAAGTGCAATCTCTCTTACTCAGAACACTACAAGTCATTCAAGGACTAAACATATAGAGATCAAGCATCACTTTATTAGAAATCATGTGGAAAAAGGCAATGTAGTGATTGAGTATGTTCATACTGACAATCAGATTGCTGATATTTTCACTAAACCTTTAAGTGAAGTAAGGTTTTCAACTCTAAGAGCTGAGCTAGGACTACTTAATTTGGATGCATAAGCTGAGGGGGAACTCATCAAAAGACTGAAGTTCAACAACTTAGTTATCCGTTATTATTCTATTCAAGGACTAACTTTCAATAGACTAGTTAACCTATGAAGTCTTAAAGACAGGGGGAACGTGTAAGACTAGCGGTACTTCTGCTCTAAAGATGAAATTGGTTAATGACAGTTAGTTGAAGTTATGTTATCAGAAGATCTGTTCTTAATTCTTGAAGACTGAAGATTATTTTATCTTGCTGGATTGACAAACAGCAGAGGAAGATTACTAGCTATTGGCTTTCTCTAGTAATATCAGATAACAGATCACTCGTCTGTCAGATAAGTTAAACTCTACTCATCTGATATCTTGTATAAGCATGGTTATAAATCGTATCTCTAGAAACGCGCTTTTATAAGTAACAGATAGGTAACGTTTGAGCTTCCCGCCAGTCTGACATTAAAATAATAAAATTGAAATCCGCAGCTCCCAACCACACGATTAGTAAACTGTCAGATTGATCCAACGTCTCAAATTAATCACGATAACCTAAACTATAGGAAACGTATAAATTCCAATCTGAACAGATCAGTCGTCTTACGCACTCATAAACTCTCAAATTCTCTAACTCTCAAACTCTCTTGCTTTCAAAAGTTTATTGCTTTCACAGATTCACACTTAGTAATCTCAGAAATGGAGAAAATTATCGATGGAAGGTACTTGAACTACAGCAAATTTCACTTCTCTGGTACTGATCTGATGCGCTCCATCATGGAAAAGATCAAAGAGGCATCTTTGGTTCCAGTTCTGGAAGCACACGAAGACAGGGTCTACTTAGAAGACGTAGATCACTTCTACAAGACCAGGAAATTCACCAATGATGACACTGTTATGACTGCTGTTATTGGGGGTAAGAAAATCACTGTCTCTGCTGCTGTTTTAAGTGAAATTTACAAATTGAAAAATGAGGGAGGAAACGTAACAGACCTAGGGTCTGAAAAAGAGGAAGAATTTTGGGAAATTTGTGCGAAAGAGGGAGAAGAGATGACTGGGACTCTGATGAAGACTCAGTTAAAAGATGAGTATCAGAGGTTCGCAGACATCATTGCGAAAGTACTGGAATGCTACACAAGCTCTTTAGATGGGTTACCAAGGAAGAGGTACTACACCATGATCTGCATCTACTATGGACTAAAAGTGAACTGAGCAGTTCATGTCTATGATCTACTAAGTGACAAGAGGACTTCGCACGCCATTTTGCTTAGTCATCTGCTCATGTCACTAAGATGTCCTATGGCTGGTGGAAAGACCACTCACAGTAGTAAAGAGTTCAAGTTGTATGAACCAGTAAGGAAAGTAGTGGCTGCACCCAAAAGAAAAGCTTCTACTAAGTTTAAGAAGACCCCTTCTAAGAAGAGCAAGAAGGAGGGTCAGACAAGCGAGTCTGCTGATCAAGCAGTAAGCTCTGCTGTTGAAGCTGGATCAACAGAAGCTGAGATTGAAGTTACTGAGAAGGTAATAGATTACTACACTGCTGAGCTTGAGAAGATGGATACAGGTTCCTCACCTGAAAAAACAGAGTCTGAAGAAGAAATACCACTTCAAAGACTGAAAAGATTAAGGACCAGGAGTGAAGCAAGGGGACCTCCCCAATCTAAGAAACCTACTGAAAGAATTCCTAAATCAAAAGAAAAGAGAAAGGTCATTTTCTCTGAAGAACAAACCATCACAATCAGAGAATCACCATTAGCAGAGAGACCAGTTATCAATGAAGAACCTTTGGTTAAGGCTGCTGTTGAACAAGTTGAAGAGCCTGTTCAAAAGGCCACTGTTGACATGTTTGAAGAGCCTGCCGGTGAGGCTGCTGCTGAAAAGAATGGAGAGTCTGCTGTAGAAGCTGTTGAACAGCAGACTGGCACGGCAAGTGAAGGGACCATACCTCTTATACATCCTACTCCTGTTGCTGCCATTCCCATTAAAGTGATTGAGAGTCCTGAAGCTAGGAAGCTAAGGACTGGATAGATTGTGCTTCCTTACATTTCTGCTGCTGAGAAAAAGAAGATTGATGATGCTGAGAAGCAGAGAAAAGCTGCAGAGAAGGCAGAGGAAGATAGGATGAAAAACCTTGAGCTTAAGAGGATGGAAGAAGAAGCCAGCAAACTAACTCAAGCTGAAAGGGATGATATTGAAGCAGCTGAGTTAGCTGCTGCAATAGAGGCCAGCACCAAGGACGTCCATGGTCCTAGGCAGACTGCTGGAATACAGATTGGGGAATCAAGAGACCCCAACAAGCCCAAACCATTGATGCCTGCTCCTAAGGTCCAATCCAAGAAAAGATCAGAAGTGAAACTGGCTCTGGAGATTGTAAGAGACAATCCAGAAGCCTTTGATGAGTTCATAGAAAGGTTGGATACTGAAAATGACAAAATCACTCGTCTGACGATGTTTAACAAAGAAAAAGTCCGCTACAACAGATGGAGGGACTATCGTCTGACAAAGAGCAAGGCACAGATAAATAGCTGGAAAGCCTTCAATGATGAAGAAGCCTGGGTTCTTAAGTGGCTTGAAACAAGTTCAATAACACAAGTACTTGACTCAGAATTTTTCTTAGACAAACTTAGACTGATGATCAGCAAAGTTGTCAAGGCTGAAGCCAAAAAGATCTATGACTCAGTTCCAGAAGATTATGCAGAAAATGAAGACTTGAAGGAACGGTCTATCAGATTGGCTGTCTCCCAGACTATGAAGTCATGGGCAAAGAAGACTAGAAAGATGGAGGGACAACCAAGCTCACTAATTCCCCTCCCTAGTCTAAAGCAGATAGTTTATGGTCCCGCAATTAGACCATATGAAGATCTTCCTGAGAATCCAGTGTTACCATTTATTGCCATTGATGACCTGACATGGATCACTCACAGGACTGCCTTAGATGAGGCTGGTAAAGTCCACACCGTCACAGAGGTGAAGAAGATCAAAGCCCCTACTGATGATCAAGGGAAAGAACAAGATAAGTCTACTGAGCAAGAAAAGAAAGACAAAGAAACTGAAGACTCATCTGTCCCTGCTGATCAAAGTAAGGATTTAGAGGAGAAAAAGGAAGAAGAGACTGCTGATCAAACTGAGGAGAAGGAAAGCACTCCCAGTCATGCTGATGAAGCCAAAGTGCAGGAGATTGCCTCTGGTTCAGCTGATCAGACCACAGAAGATGAAGTTCTTACCTTACCTTCTATTCCTACTAATGTTGCTTCTACTTCTAAAGTTTTGCAGGATTCCCTATCTGACATATTCCAACAGATGATTGCCAAATCCCTGAAGGAAATGGAAGAAAGAATAACTGCAAACATTTTGGCTGCATTGAAACCATCAATCCAGAAAGCTGCTTCTATCCCTGCTGATGCCATTGAAGACACTGCTCACAATGTGAAATCCATCAGACTGGATATGGATATTATTCAAGCTAGAACAAAGAGCACAGCTGCTGGTTGAAGGGATATTACTGAAACTGTTGAGATGGCCATCGAAGCTGAAGATGAAACCTAAGGAATATAGCTCGAGACTTCAAATCTTCTGCTGATATGGTACTTGCAACCCAATTTCAGCTGGGTGATCAAGGTGAAGCAGTTCTCAACAGAATGCATGTTATGGAAGCAAACCAGATAACTCATGCTGCTCAAGTGGATGTCATTCAAGCTAATCAGCTAAGGCAAGGAGCTCAAATGGATGCCATGAATGAGAACATTAGGCTTCTCTGTGATTCTCTCCAAATCCCACCTCTCTCCCCAAAATACCAAGCCAACCCTGCTGATGATGACAAAAAGGGGGAAGATAAGGTAGAAGAAGAGAAGACTGCTGAATTGGAAGAAACTGAGATGCTGGAAGAGTCTGCAAGTGAGAATGAAAATGAAGAAACCAGCAGACCAGCAAATCAATCAGACACAGAAGAAGACAGTGAAGCTGAAGAAACTGAAACTGAAGCAAAGGCCAAATCTGACAAAGAGATAGCTGCTGCTAAGGATTCAGCTGAAGAACAGCTTGACCCTGATGCTAAACAGAAGAAATTGGAGCTTATGAGAAAAAGGTTCAATGAACCAATAGCTGAGACATCTGAGCCAGCTGAAGAAAAAGGAGAAGAAGACAAGGAAAAAGAAGAAGACAAATGATAGTTGATTTCACTTGTAATTTTCCTTGTAATTCTCTTTCATTTTGTACATCTCATCTGTTAAGACTTGTAATCTGTAATCTCTTCATGTATCTATAAAATTGCAAGTTTTGAATCCAACAGATCATTTCTAACTCAGAAATTTTTGAGGATAAAAACTTTAGTTTAGGTACAGGTACTTAGCTGAAGTTTTGTCATCATCAAAAAGGAGGAAATTGTTGGATGAAGATGAAGATGAAGTGCAAAGAAGACAAGTAATTAAGGGAATGCTTTGATGATTTCCAAAACATCATAATCAGCTAAGTATGGAAGCTTAGTTCCCTTAGAAGAATTTTGAACAAGTAAAAGAAGACATCAGAAGAGTTCAAAGTTCAAAGCCTAGAAGACTAGTGATCTCATGCTGAAACAGCGAACAGAAGGGTAGGTCATCAGCCGAGTCAAATCAGATTAGTTCAGTATTTGATCAGCAGAGTATCTATCAGAAGAGTCGTTTTGATCAGCAGAGTATAAGAGATCAAGAGATTAGTCCAACGGTAATAAATGCACCAAGTGTATTAAATACTGGAAGAGAAGGGTAGTAATGACAAATGATTAGAATTAATTCTCGGATCAACAGAGTGCATTTAATGCAGCTACAGGAAAGTACAGCAGAAAAAAAGGACTGTAGCAGGTTACCGTTCTGATTTCGGGCTAAGGCTATGGATTTGAAGATTTGATTTCCTTCAACGGTCTTATTTTCAAATTCAAGTATAAAAGGAGCTGATTTCATCGAGCGAGACACACAACAACATCTGAGATTTCGCATTCGAAGCAGAAATTCATCTAAGTGTCAAGAAGCTCGAACAGCTCACTCATCTGGTGGAAGTCATCTGTTGACAGAAACCCAGTTGAAGAAAACAGAAAATTACGATCTTAGTGATCTTGTAATAGCTGAGTGTTGTGCGAAGTTGTGATCCATCTTTGTGACTGATCAAACTTCAGAGAGTAGAATTTCTTAGTGATTTTCTATTGCGAGCTTATACCCTTTTCATTAGTTGTCTAGGTATAAGTGGAGAAATATTGTAATCTGTGTGATTATAGTATAACCCAGAATCTAAGTGATCTGGAAGAGTGGACTAAAGGATTTTTATCCATATAACCACTATAAAAATTCTTTGTGTTGATTTGCATTTAAGTTTTTCTTGCATATTTCAAACTGCATAAGCAAACACTTTGAATTGATTAAGAGATTTTAAAAGGAGTTTTAAAACTGGGGATAAAATCTTTTTAAGGACTTAGTCTACTTGCGAAAAACACTTTTAAACATCCGCTGCAAGTAAACTCTTGAGAAAACTACTCTGTTGAAAAACAGCTAAGTATTTATAAGAAGAGTGGTCACTCTGCTGTTCTAGACTTGTTCTTGATCAGCGTAGTCATCTTACTGTTCTTCATCAGCTTAGTCTGCTGACAGAAGATTGAAAAGTTTTAAGTCTAAAAATTTTCAGAGGTCTATTCACCCCCCCCCCTCTAGACCTCATCTGATCACTTGGGACCAACACCAGTTCTTTCTCCTCTTTTGCCTTGAGTTCTGCATCAGTCATCTGCCTTCTTTGAGCTTCTTTCAAAGCTTCAGCTTTGCTCAGCTCAATGGCTTTGCGTAACTCTGCTTCATAACTCTTCCTTAGCTCTACTTCCGCCCTCATTTTCTTGTCAGCAGCAGATACCCTATTCTTCACAAGTCTCTTTCTTTTCTGAGGCTTGGATGTCTGAGCAGTAGTAGCTTTTTCAGGTGCAACAGTTGCAATAGGTTCGGCAATCATTGGTTCGAGGATCTGAACATCATCATCCTCTTGAGGTTGTGAAGTCTCAACTACTGGAGTTGAAGTAATCTGTTCAGCAGCTGACTCTGTGACAGCAGACTCCTTTTCTTTTCCAGCAGACTTTTCTCGTCCTTGAAGATCATCCATAACAGGATCCGACAACCTAATGGGTGACTCAGTAGGTGTCATCTGTTTTCTGATGGTGGCTTTGGTGTGTCTTCCTTTGGGAGTCTTTATATCTTTCTTTGAAATTCTTGTTCTTGTGGCAATGACTTCCAAGGTTTGATTGTCAGAGTCCGTCCTTGATGGAGAACCACCAGCCATATCTTCAATTTCTTTAATTGTCTGATCTATGATAGCATCAGCAGCTATTTCATCAGCAGACTTTCCTGTTCCAGTATGAGCAGTAGACTGTGTTGATGGAGCGATAGCTTTATGAGCAGTCACTTTGCTTCTCTTTATCCTTTTAGTTGTCTGCTTAGGCTCATCAACAGCCTTTCTCTTGTGTTGCTCTTTCACAGTTTGATATACATTCATGGCCTTGGCACTGTGAATGACCTTCCCATGTTAAACTTGCGAACAGGTGGCAGAGAAATATCCTGTGATGGGTATTTTTCTTTTTGACGTGGTCAGCCAGAATATACCACACAAAAGTTGCCCAGTTCACTTCCATTCCATAGTGAACTGCAATCATAGCATGATATCTTTTCATAAGTATGCTGTCAAATGAGAAAGTGCAGTACTCAATAATCTTTGCAAAAATATCAGCCATCCTCTGATATTCGTCCTTCAGCTGATTCTTCTTGATGTTTTCAGCAAGTATTTCCCCTTCCTTGGAAATAATGCTCCAGAATTCAGTTTCTTTTGCCTCAGCCAAAGTAGAGATGTCTGCTCTTCTCTCCACAGACAGCCCATACTTCTCATTTACTAGAGCAAGAGTGATTCAGATATCAACTCCTCCTACTTTAGCATTTATCTCCTTCGTTTCAAAATCAGGTTCATCACATGAACCATAAAACTCCATAATTTTGTCTCCGAAGACCATTTCTTCATGTGCTTCTATATAATACACCAGTGAAGCAGCTTTAAACTTTTCAAGGATCTTCTTCATCAGTGGAGTACCTGTAGCGTGGAAGGATGAGTAGACGAGGTACCTTCCTTCGACGTCTGATTCCTTGGTGTTCTTACCCATGGTAGTTTTTCTTTTGAAAGATTTAGAGAAAAAGAGAGTAGATTTGCATGAAACGGGCAACACAAATTCTCTCTAGGGTTTTGAATGTTTGAGGATACGTAAAAGATGAGTAGGCTGATCAGTTCAGTGTTTATAGAACTTTCTCGGTTTTTGTAATTAACACTAACCGTTGATCAGTTACTGCAACGTGTTTGATCGTGTGAGAGATAATTACGCATTTCAAACTTTCAGATTTTATTAATATATAAGGCGGGAATACGAATCGACCTTAGTTTATTTTTATAAAAGCGTGTTTTAAAATATGCGGATAATAAACACTTTTATAATTTATCAGATTAGTAAAATTTAACTTATCTGATAGACGAGTGTTTTGATAACTGATATTACTAGGGAAAGCCAACAACTAGTAATCTTCCTATGCTATTTGTCAATCCAGCAAGATAAATTAATCTTCAGTCTTCATTAAATCTTCTTGAACACTTAACTTTAACTAACTGTCATTAACAATATCATCTTTAATCAAGAGTATCGCTAGTCTTACACGTTCCCCTTGAATTCAAGAATCTATAAGTTAATTAGTCTGTTTAAAGTTAATCTTGAAGATCCAATTGAATAAGCTGTTGAACTTGTGTCTTCTGATAAGTTCCCCCTCAGCTTATGCATCCAAATTGTATAGTCCTAGTTCAGCTCCCAGAGTTGAAAACCTCGCATCACTTAGTGGTTTGGTGAAGATGTCAGCAATCTGATTGTCAGTGTGCACATATTCAATGATGAAATTCCCTTTTTCCACATGTCCTCTGATAAAGTGATGTATCATCTCTATATGCTTTGTTCTTTAATGACTTGTGGTATTTTGAGTAAGTGAGATTGCACTTGTGTTATCACAGTAGATTGGGATTCCACTGATCTTGATATTGTAGTCTTCTAGTTGACGTTTCAACCAAAGTATTTGTGCACAACATGCTCCAGCAGCAATGTATTCAGCTTCAACAGTAGATATAGATACTGAAGTTTGCTTCTTACTCATCCACGAGATCAGACGACTACCCAAAAATTGACAGACACCTGTAGTGCTCTTCCTATCAATTTTGCAACTAGCAAGGTCTGAATCTGAATAACCAATAAGTTCAAATCCTGATTCTCTAGGATACCACAATCCCAATTCTTGTGTGCCTTTAAGATATTTAAGTATTCTTTTGGCAGCTAAGAGATGAGGTTCCTTAGGATTTGATTGATATCTCGCACAAACCCCTATTGAGTACATAATATCAGGTTTGGTAGCAGTTATATATAGTAGTGATCCTATTATGCCTCTGTATCTAGTTATGTCAACTGATTTGCCATCTTCATCTTTATCCAAACGAAGTCCAGTAGACATGGGAACACTAACAATTGAGCTAGTTTCCATACCAAATTTCTTAAACAGATCTTTTGTGTACTTAGCTTGGTTAATGAATATTCCATCAGGCAACTGTCTTACTTGCAAACCAAGAAAGTAATTAAGTTCTCCCATCATGCTCATTTCAAATTTGTTCTGCATTAACTTGAAAAACTTTTCACACATCTGTTGGTTAGTTGAACCGAAGATAATATCGTCCACATATATTTGCACAAATAATATATGTTCTTCCCATTCAATAGTAAACAGGGTCTTGTCTACTTTACCTTTTCGAAATCTTTATATTAAAAGAAAATTAGATGTATCATACCATGCTCTTGGAGCCTGTTTCAGTCCATAGAGGGATTTTTTTAGACGATATATCTTATCTCCTTCTAAATAGGCTTCAAACATGGTGGTTGTTCAACGTGCACTTCTTCTTGCAGTTCTCCATTGAGAAAAGCAGACTTCACATCCATATGATAGACAGTGAAGTTCTTGTGAGCAGCATAGGCAAGAAACAATCTGATTGCTTCAAGAATGTTTCATCAAAGTTAATGCCTTCTTCCTGGCAGTAACCCTTGGCTACTAGTCTTGCTTTGTTTTTGGTGACAATACCATCTTCATTTCGTCTTTTTTCTGAAAGCCCACTTAGTGCCAATGACTCTTTGATGACTTGGTCTAGGTACTAAGTACCAGACTTCAATCCTTTCAAATTGATTAAGCTCTTCTTACATTGTTTCAATCCAGTGAGAATCACTAAGAGCTTCTTCAACTTGTTTAGGCTCAATTTGAGATAGAAAGCTGACGAACATTGCATTATTTGCGGCAACACTTCTAGTCTTTACTCTATCCAAAGGATCACCAATCACTAACTCTGGTTGGTGATTCTTGAGCCATCTGAGATCATGCTGCAAATCAGGATGTTGTCCTCTTGATTGATCTTGCAACACTACTGTTGGAGTTCCAGTAGTAGTCTGTTGAATATTTGTAGTTTGTTGAAAAGTCTCTGGTCTGTCAGCTGGTGGTAACTCGTCTCTTAGACAATCAGCAGGCTGATTTTGAATAGCACTTGAGCTAGCAGCTGAGTTGAGATCAGGTAGTATGATGGGAACATATTCTTCTTTCCTTCCAGTACTCAATTTCTGAAAATCAGTAGATAGTTCTTGATTTGTAGATTGATTCTTTTCAGACGATTGATTTGGTTCATCAAATACTACTTGAATAGATTCTTCTACTAGTAAAGTTCTTTTGTTGAAAACTCTATAAGCTTTACTAACAGTAGAGTAACCAACAAAGACAGCTTCATCAGCCTTTTTTGCAAAAGCAGTAAGGTTAGTTTTTCCATTATTTAAAACAAAGCATTTACAACCCAAAATTCTAAGGTAATGAATGTTTGGCTTTCTGTTGTTCCAAACTTCATATGGTGTCTTGTTCTGATTTTTGTTGATCATACATCTGTTCTGGGTATAACATGCTATGTTAGTGGCTTCTACCCAGAATCTTTGGGGCAGTTTTGCTTCAGCTATCATTGTTCTGATAGCTTCTTTTGGAGTTCTGTTTCTCCTTTCAGCAACTCCGTTTTGTTGAGGGGTTCTGGCAGCAGAGTACTCATGACTGATTCCTCTGATATTACAATACTCTTCAACAGTAAAGTTTGTAAACTTAGTCCCTCTGTCTGATCTGTTCTTCAATATTTTCAAATTTTTATTCTGGATCAGTTCCATCAGATTGATGCTCCTTGGTTTCACTTTTCTTTTTCATGAAAATCACCCAAGTGTATCTTGAAAAATCACCCACAACAGCTAGGCAGTACTTCTTACCACTGTTGCTGATTGGATCAATGGGTCCAAATAAGTCCATGTGTAGTAGCTCAAAAATTCTTGTAGAAGATTGGTGCTTCTTGCTCTTGAAAGATGACTTGATTTGTTTACCCTTCTGACATGCGTCACATAGCTTGTCCTTGCTCATGACTGTTTTGGGAATTCCTTCTACCAAATCGTTCTAGATTATTCTGTTAATGGTCTTGAAATTCACATGATTCATCCTTTTGTGCCATTGACAACTAATCTCACTTAGGGTAGAGGCCACCAAACAGATGTTTGAATTCCTGTCCACAGAATTCCGGTCGACTACATAGATGTTTCCTTGTCATCTTCCAGATAAGATGATCTTCTTTGTACCAACTTGTTCAACGTAGCACTTATCTGATGAGAAGATAACCGAGAAACCTTTGTCACAAAATTGACTTATGCTCAGCAGATTGTACTTGAGGCCTTTAACATAAGAGACGTCAGATATCTCAGTGTTGCCTTTGATTAGCTTTCCACACGCCACAATCTTGCCTTCTTTGCTGTCTCCAAATGTAACGTTTGGACCGTCCACAACAGCAGCATCTGTCAGTTCATGTATGTTTCCACACATGTGTCTTGAACATCCACTGTCCAAGTACCATTTCTTTTCTACTTTACTCCTACTCCTAATCCTAACTTACAAAATAAAAGAAAATTGTTTTAAGTACCCTTTATTGAGAGGGTCCTGGAGGATTAGTTTCACCTTTGACAACCCAAGATGTTGAAGTCTTAGGCTTCTTAGGCTTCTGAGTTTTGGCAGGAGCATGAACAGGTGTATCTTCATCATATTCAGTAGATGTATTATGTTGATAATCAGAATGATGTGGATAATGTTCATAAGCAGAATATGGTGCATGATATGCGGGATATGCATGCATTGAATGAGCAGGGTAAGGTGTATAGTAAGCTGAAAATTAAGGTACATGATATACAGGTGGATATGCAGCATGTTTCACATAATATGATGACTCAATAAATTTTACTCTAACATAAAAAAATACCAATAAAATTAACCAGGGGCCTTGATGTGACTTTCAATTGGCCCATACTGAAGCAAGAGCTCGAATCACATAAATATCAAATAGATTGACATCGTAGGAAGACATAAGTCTGACTTTATAGTTGAACAAAAAAAATTATCAACTCTAATAGAAATCATACAGAACTTTCTATAATGCAGTCCCTTAGCTCCCTGCTCAGGATATATGTATCTATTTTAGAGTTTTGTCATTTTTATGTTTTTTTTCCACCTTATCATTCACTATCAGTTATTTGCTTCAGTTTGGTATTTTTCTGTTCACGGTGACGTAGAAATCATGTGAGATGCAAGTGCATATTCTCAAGGGTATTTTTGTCCATTAACTATGATAGCATTACATTTAAGTTTTCCATAAAACTTGTTTGTATCAATTGATATTTACTAAGAAATAATAATTCAAAAAAAAAAAAAATAGAAATAATCTTTGTGAATCGTAAATTATTTAATTAAAAAGAGTCGATAATTTTAAATATGTTAAACAAATCCGGATAATTTATCCGGATTCTTATAAAAAGTAATGGAAATCGTACTCGAATTTGGATTGGCCTGATCCGGTCAAATTGGCAGCCCTATTGATAATGTATGAATGAGTGAGAAAATAATTATCGCCGGAAGAGAGAAAAAAACTGGACCTAAAAGTACGTTAAAATCTTATAATTACTACAATAAATATGTTTTGATCGAACTAAAAAATATGGTTTCTTTAAGTAAATTTTCTATAATAAAACATCAATCGTTTCTAAATCATGTTAAATTAGTTACAATGATTAATATAAGTCAAAACTCGATTTTATATATAAATATGACATAAAAATAAGATGATAATTGAACAACTTATATTTTTGTTATTGTTTGAGAAAAACAAAGATATTTTTTATTCATGTAGCATTTCCGAATGTATAATATTCCCAACCAATAAGTGAAAATAAAAAACATAATTTAATTGAATAATTAATTAAAGTCATCAATTAATTTATTCATTATTAATTCCATGTAATCACTAAAAACGTGAAATTGTACTCTCGTCATCATATTTTTTTATAATACTGAAAAAGTGAACGTATGTTGTACGTGTCTAATTAATTTCATAAATAAATTTAAGACATCATAGTAAAATAAACTTTATGATGTCACATAATATCACAAATTAATGATTAATATTTAATTTAATTAATAAAAATGATGTCTTTAAATTATTGTAATCAAATATAACTGATTGATTAGTTCATATCTTGTATATTTTTTCTATAAAATTATTTATTTCAATCCATTATAGTAGTTTCCATTTAAAATGATTTGTTTTAAATATGTATTTGTTATTTGAAATGCATTTGTTTACGGACAACTTTTTGTCCTTTCATGCCCATGTGTAGGACATCCAACCACAATTGATTAAATCCACCGGGGGTAGGATTAAGTAACCGTAATACCAATTTTTTTCACTAATTCAATTCATTAGTTTAATCCATCTTTTCACGGGTTTATCCCATCTTTTTACATTTTGCATTGATTTAATATAATTTTGTCTTCGACTTACCCGTTCTTTTATCGAAATTAACCTAATTTCATTATTTTCCATTTTTTCGTCCATTTCTTTTATTTTTTCAATTTAAACCATTTTCTACTGATTTTTATCCTTTTTTTGTTGGTTAAACTATTTTTTTTTCTTTTTATAGTTTTCACTCGTTTTCCCACGGATTTACATGTTTGTTCACCCATTTCACCTCATATTTAATTGATTTCACATGTTTTCAAGACTTCACCTTTGTTCTTCGATTCACTGATTTCACCCATTTTTAACGATTTCATCCATTTTTCACTAATGTCACCGATCTCATTCGTTTTTCACGAATTTCATCCCAAATATTTCGATTTCAAATGTAATTATCAATTTTATAGGCGCATTTTTACCAGGTTCATTCGTTTTTCACCAACTTTACCAGTGTACACCTATTTCACCCATTTTTTTTTTAATCATTTTCACATGTTTTAACTGACTTTCATCGAATTTATCGATTTTCATTAACCGCTTTCGCCTATTTGCATGAAAAGAACTCCATGAAAATTTGAGTACCACAAATTTCATCAGTTTTTCACGAATTTCACAATTTTTGTTTTACCGGCTTCACACGTTTTTTCACCAACTTTACTAATATTTATATTCGAGGTTATTCATATCTTGATATTGTTGGATTTTTTTTAAATTTTGCTTCTCTAGCCAAAGAAAAATTACATAATTAGCTAAGTCATAAGCATTTTTTTCCTTAACACATACATTGTACGTGTATAGTTAATTTCATTAATAAATTTTATAAATTATAGTAAAATTAATTTTGTCATGTCACAAAATAGCACAAATTAATGACGAATATTCAATTTAATTATTACTAAAATTATTATTTCATCAAAAAATGTTGACATTAAATTATTGTAATCAAATATAAATGATGATTGATTTGTTCTTAAGATCTTGTAAATTCTTTTCTAAAATAAGATCATAACAAAATTATTTAGTTAATTTCATTATAGTAGTTTTCATTTAAAAAGCACTTTTTTAATAACACTATGTATATATTTTTATTTGAAATAATATCATGTCACTTGAAATGTATTTGTTTACGAACCTATGCTAGTTTTCACATTCTTAATCCATTTTTCACGGGTTTAACACATCATTTTATCGATTTCATTCATTTTGTATCGTTTTAATATATATTTTTATTCGATTTATCCATTCTTTTATCGGTGTTACCTGCATTAATTGTTTTTCCCACATTTTTCGTCGATTTGTTTTGTTTTTTCGGTTTTACCCTGTTTTTGCCAGTTGAACTATAATTTCTTTTTAATTATATAACTCGATTTTACCTATTTCACACGTTTTTCCATTGATTTACATGTTTTTTCACCAATTTCACCTCATATTTCATTGATTTCACATGTCTTCACCGACTTTACATTTGTTCCCCGATTAACTGATTTCACTAGTTTTTAACGATTTCATCCGTTTTTTACTAATTTAACCAGTCTTATCCGATTTTTACGAATTTTATCCAAAGTTATGTGATTCCTTATGTATTTATCGATTTCTTGGGCGCCTTTTTAGTGGCTTCGCAAGTTATTTACTAAAGTTACAAGTGTTCACCAATTTCACCCAAATTTTTATTATTTTCACATATTTTAACCGACTTTTCTCGATTTCACCAATTTTCAATAACCGATCCCGTATTCCATGAAAAGAACTCCATGAAAATTTGAGTATAATCAATTTCAGGAAAAAAAAGATTTATTTTCTATCATCTTCACTAATTCACTTTACTAACATTCATTATTCTAATTACACGATGTGGTGGCTAGTGTTGATTAGCAGGCATATACATGGAATTAGGTTTTATGTGGTTGGATATGGACTTGAAATTTCGATAGGGAAATGAACTCTAAGATATATTTTTTCAAGTGGTAGTGTTTATGTAGAAATATGCTTCTTCATGTTTCCTATTTTGCCATTTAAAATAAATTTTAAGAAAGGACATGTTAGCCTTCAGAAAAAATTCAAGAAATTCTATAATCTGAACTTGTACTTTTATATGTATATAAATATAAATAAATATAAAAATAATATATATATATATATATATATTGAAAAGAAAACAATTACATCATGTTACTTAGATTCTACACTAATGGATTTAATCTATTGGGGTTGGATGAATGTCACATGGACATAAAAGGACAAAAAATTGTCCTTACATGCTCATGTGGCGTTCATCCAACACCCGGGTGAATTAGATCCACCGGTGTAGGTACTAATTTTCCGTACATTAATATAACAACTACATGTGATTCATCCCTCCAAAATTGATTCATAAGTAAAGTTAGTCGATATTACTGTTTCGCCCCTCTAGTCTATCCATGAATTCTATTTATTATTTAACTAACAATCTGATTTGTGAACGTATTCATGAATCAGAATAGTCGAACCATTTAGTTTTAGGATTGCACTCAAGGAAGCCAATTGTCTTAGCTCATAAGTAGTTGGATCGCTTACATGTGGTATACATTCAGTCGTTTATCTTAATTCAAATCTAAACATAAGTGTGTGTGTGCTGATCAACGTATCGGTGACTACTTATGAGTTAAAAATACTTTCTGGCATAAACTTTACTCGAGATTTAAATTGCTTCATATATAATCATCACGTGACATGTATTGAAATATTAAGTTAAATTTTAATTTATGTCTAATACAATCCTATGTTAATCAAATTATATTAAGCATTTCCACTCTTGATATCTTAACATCAATGATCTGAATCGAGATCATTGAATTTTTTATTTTCGGTGAACCGTACCAAAAATAATTAATTAAAGATCTCAAGTTTAACTTACTACGAACATATCATTTATGACTTTAATCTCTTGCATATATTTATATATACAAAATTCATCTTTTAATAAATAGACTTAAAATTTTCAAATGTTTATATTATATGTGGTAGAAAGTTAAATCGAATCAAATATATGAAAAAACAAACTTATAAATAGAAGAAACACTTCTTCTTGTTCAATTACATGCATGATATATCAAAAGTCATCAGAAAGCATAATTTTGAACCTACAAAATAGCTTCTTCTTCTTAGAAGTCACATTCCTTATAGTCAGAAGCACCTTTCCAGACTCACCAACTCTATAACTACTAGAGATAAGTTGTTCTTGATTCGATCCAATTCTCCTCATCTTCTGTATAATAAAAGTGTACCCATCTTCTGCACTTGGAACAAATTCAGCCCCATAAATCACTTCCCATCCTACCACTCTTGCTTCCCAAGCCACAATGCATTCCTGCAAATATCATTTTCAAAATGCGCATAAATTAAATGAGTTAACGACAATTTATCCCCAGTAATTTTCATAATGTTGATTTGAAAAATTGCACTTTACCCCCCTCCCCTCCCCTTAATCTTATAAAGTTTCACACCGTCTCTCTGATATTTTTAAACTTCAAAAAATATGAATTGACAAAATTACCCTCTTATATGTGACACTTTACCCCCTGTGTTATGTGTTATGATAAATATGACAATTTACCCCCCGTGTTCTGACAAATATTGCACTTTACCTCATGCGTTACAAAAAAACTCATGCTCACTCTCAATTTAGGCGAGTGGGTTACATTCTCCGTCTGAAGGAGGTAAATTGAACGTTATGCATTAGACGGGGGGAAGGGGGTAAATTTAACATGTGCATTTCAAGGGGGGGGGGGGGGGGGGGGGGTAATTTCCATTGACAAAACTATTCTCTTATATGTGACACTTTAACTCGTATGATAAATTTGACAATTTGCCTTCAATGTTATGATAAATATTGTATTTTACCCGATCCCCCTACATTGAAAAAATATTTTTAATGCCCACTCTCAAATCCGGCAAGTGAATTATATTTTTCGGCTGAAGGAGGTAAATTGATCTTTTAATATTTTCGCGGAGTGGTGGGGGTGGAATTTTTTTTTTTGAATCACATGAAAATTATGCATTTTACAGGAATATTAACTCCAAACTAAACCAAGAAAAAAAAAAAAAAAAAAAAAAAAAAAGGAAAGAATCATTTTCCATAATAACTAAGTACTTAATTAACGCACTTGAGTGACGGGAAATTCAACAGTGTGCGTACTTGAAGGCTTCACAATAAATTCAGCAACATTATCAGCTACTCCAAAATCTCCATATTCTTTGCTTAGTCCCCCGAACTTTACTGGAATCTGCTCAGGATATATGTATCTATTTTCCAGTCCAACAATTAGCTTACATACTTATGTCAAATGAGAAATAGAATCCGAAAATCTAATATATATATATATATATATATATATATATATATATTTGTGGAGTTTAATCATTCTTATGTTTTTTTCCACCTTAGTATTCAGTACCAGTTATTTGTTTCAGTTTGGTATTTTTCAGACTGTTCAAGGCGGCGTAGAAATCATGTGAGCTGCAAGTGCATATTCTCGAGGATATTTTTGTCCATTATCTATGATAACATTACACTTAAATTTTACATAAAACTTGTTTGTATCAATTTAGTCACTGATTTTTCTAAGAAATAATAATTCAATTTTTTTTTTGAAATAATCTTTATGAATCGAAAATCATTTAAAAAGAATCCTTAAAATAAAATTTTCAAAAAGAAATAACAATTCACCCGTTTGTATCAATTTTGAAAATCATAAACACAAATTCAGAATAAAATAATAATTCACTTACTTGTAATTATGTATCAATTTATATTATAAAATAATTAAAAGAATCGAAAATTCAAAATAAAAAAATTCAAAAAGATAAATATAAAATTAAAAAATTAAAAATTTCAAAAAAATAATAATGAAAAAGATTTCTAATTTATATTGATACAAATGAGTGATTGTTTCTTCTTTTTTTCGGAATTTTCGATTCTTTTAAATCATATGTTTTATAGAGCACTTAAATGTATAATTATCATTGTGAGTGGATGGAAATACCCTAAAAAGTATGTAAATAGAACTGTGAAAAATTATAGATAAGAAGGACAAAAAGTGCGCTCTTAACAATATATTATAACATGAACACAAATACTAACTTGCAGAGGGTGTCTGTAGATCTAGAAGGACCAGCAAAAGCAAACTTGTTTTTGGTGCTCTGCGTCAGAAGAGGGCTGATAATTTTGGGCAATGCTAGGTACCACCATGTTGCATTGATGTAGATCTAAGCACGTAAAACTCAAAAAAAAAAAAAAAGGAAATTAGGTATTAAAAAATCTAATAGCTGGGGTTAAGGCCAATTTACCCTTAGTCAAAAATTTAGAGGTGCAATTTATCTCCTTTCAATGGAGAAAGTGTTACTAAATGTTGAAATGTGAGAAATTCTGCCTAAGTTTCTAGAAAGTTCTACATGCAGGGCCGGCCCTAGATATTCGGGGGCCCTAGGCGAATTTCAAATTTGGGGCCCGTTCTTATAAAAATATATAATCAATTTATTTTTTTATAGGCAAAAATATTAATTAAATATTACATATTATATGCTCTAACATATTATGTTTTAGATAGATAATTAAATCTAACACATTATTTTTTAGAAAAATAATTAAATAACAAACTTATTTAACTTTCAAAAGATTTAACCGTGAATTTTTTGTATAATTTTTAATATTAAAAATATTATTTTAGCCGAAGCAAAATTTACAAGTATATTTACATCCTCTATTTCATTCTTTAACAAATATCATAATTGATTGTTTGACTTTATTTCATTTCGTGACATTTTTAACTCTATTAATTATAAATTGTCATATATACAAAAAGTTATACATCATATATAAAACTAAGAAAAAGATACACATACATATAAAAATATGGATGGGGCTAGACCAATATTATTGGGGGTAAAATTCTTTTTTGCAATGTACTAAGTGAGAAAGTAATAAACAGAAAAATTATATTTCAAAGAAAAAAACCGTATTCTTTTTATAATAATTATGAAAGAATTTTTTTTAAGTACTAATTAAGAAAAAAATTTGACAAGAAATCATTAAGTAAGAAAAGGAAACGAAAGGAAAATAAAAAAGACGAACATTATTGAAAAAAAAAGTTAAATAACATAAACAATCAAAATATACAAAAAAAACTCAATATTTGAACCCTAGACCTCCCACTCATTATGAGAAAATCTTACCAAGTGAGCCATGATGCATGTTATGTACATATAATTAATAAAATTAATAATATTTAATTTTTTTTATTTTCATAAAGGCCTATATATAACTTTTGGGGCCCTCCGAACCGGGGCCCTAGGCGCCGGCCTAAGTTGCCTAGCACTTGGGCCGGCCCTGTCTACATGTATCAAGAAATATCATGATATCACATGTAGATTCAAAACAAGTATATAGTGGAGGAATCTAGAATAATATCTAATAACCCTAGGAAATCTAAGATAGGAGTGAATAATCTAAAACTAGTGAATGTCCTATATAGTCTAGAAAACTGAGAGAATTTCACTTTTGATACCACAATTATACCTATTTTAGGGATTTGATACCACAACTATTTATGTCGACACATTTAATACCATATATCAAATCAACTTTACACATTTAATACTTCCGTCAAATTAATGACGGAATTGTCACGAGATTATCACGTGCCCGTTAGTTATCGTGAAAGCTGAATTGAGAATTCACTTTTGATACTACAATTATATCTACTTTAGGGATTTGATACCACAACTATTTATGTCGACACATTTGATACCATATCTCAAATCAACTTTACACATTTAATACTTTCGTCAAATTAATGACGGAATTCTCACGAGATTGTCACGTGCCCGTTAGTTCTCGTGAAATCTGAATTTGGGGGGAGACTCATTCCAAGTGGCATCATTTTTTGAGGGAAAATTGCTATGTCAGCTGCCCCAATTTCATTACATAAAAGACGATTACATATGCAGAGCCCTAATTGTCTTCCTCTTCATTCACAGTCACAAAAGCAAAAATGTCTTCCTCTTCAACTGTACATTCCAGGCGTTATTTCAGCACTGAAAGGGTGATGACGTGTTTTTGTCAAGAAACCAACATTCTCAAGACTTATTACACGAATGGAATCTCCTACCTGGATTCTCGTTTGTCCAAAAAGTCTTGAGAATGGTGGTTTCTTGACAAAAACACTTCAACACCCTTCCAGTGCTGAAATAACGCCTGGAGTTTGCAGTTGAAGAGGAATACATTTTTGTTTTTGTGATTGTGAATGAAGAGGAAGACAATTAGGGCTCTGCATATGTGACTGTCTTTTATGTAATGAAATTGGGGCAGCTGACCTAGCAATTTTCCCCCCAAAAACGATGCCACCTGGAATGGGTCTCCCCCTAAATTCAGATTTCACGAGAACTAACGGGCACGTGACAATCTCGTGACAATTCCATCATTAATTTGACAGAAGTATTAAATGTGTAAAGTTGATTTGAGATATGGTATCAAATGTGTCGACATAAATAGTTGTGGTATTAAATCCCTAAAGTAGGTATAATTGTGGTATCAAAAGTGAAATTCTCGATTTAGATTTCACGAGAACTAACGGGCACGTGACAATCTCGTGACAATTCCGTCATTAATTTGATGGAAGTATTAAATGTGTAAAGTTGATTTGAGATATGGTATCAAATGTGTCGACATAAATAGTTGTGGTATCAAATCCCTAAAGTAGGATAATTGTGGTATCAAAGGTGAAATTCTCTCCTAGAAAATTCTATAGACAAGTATAAATAAGAATGTAATACTCAAATGTTATGTAAGAAAAAAAAAAAAAGCAATTGAATGAAAAATTTTCTCTCTAAAAATTATTCTCCTCCAAATAACAACAAATACAAATAACAAATCAAAAAGTTAAGTTGATCAATTTTACAATCAATTCAACCTCAAAAACCCAACAAGTGGTATAAGAGCTCATTAATCTTAAGGGATTGAGTTCGAAAAAAAATGGGTTCATCAAATATAGCGCTTCTTACACCACCGTTTTCAACGGTGAAGACTATGACTATTGCCCGCTAAAAATGAAGGCTTTTCTCATAGCAAATAAGTTATGGGGAACTATTGAAAATGGTTATGAAAAACCAGAAGATGAAGGTACTCTTACCACACCTCAACAAAAGAAGAATAAGGATGAGTATACAAAGAATATGAAGGCTCTTGCATTCCTCCATGCCACTGTAACTCAAGAAATCTTCATTAGTATAGTTGCTGCAACTACCGCTAAATAAGCATGGGAAATCCTCAGAGAAGAATATCAAGGTACGGAGAAAATCAAAGCAATCAAATTGCTAACTTTACGAATGGAGTTCGAAAACCTACGAATGAAGGAAGGTGAGTCCATCAAAGACTATTCCTCTAGAGTTAAGGAAACAGTTAGGAAAATAAAATTACAAGGAGAAAAAATGGAAGACAAAAGGGTAGTAGAGAAAATACTTATAACCCTTCTTGAAAAATTCTAATCAGTTGTTGATGCGATTCAAGAGTCTAAAGACCTTACTAAACTCTCTGTTAAATGATCTAGTGGGTTCTCTTCAAGCACACGAACAAATAATTAACAAGAAGGTGGAAAATTCAATCAAAGAGGCCTTTCAATCAAGGCACATAAACAACTCATCTGCTACGAAAGAAGAAAATAATCTTATCAAAAAAATTCCTATCAACAGTCAAGGAGGAGAGAAAAGAAACAATTTTCCAACATGTGGTGTGTGCAAGAAGACAAATCATCTTACAAAGGATTGTTGGAAGAAGAAGACATGTGAATTTTTTGGTAAGTTTGGGCATATTGCGAGGTAAACCAAAAATATGCATAATATCATTTCGGGGTGTAAATGAGCCGAGTAGTACTGAACGACACATTTTTCAAGTTTGGTTTGAATTTTATCGAGCTTGAAATTTTATGTTTGAGCTTTGTTTGATTACTTAACGAACCGAGCTCAAACGAGCTTTTATCGAACGAGTTCAAGCCGAGTATCAAGTAGTTTGGTATTTTACATGTATTTTTTTATATATTTAGCTCGTCGAGTCGAGCTCGAGCTGAGATTCAAAAATTATCAAACGAAAAACCATGTTCAAGCTTTTTTTATTTGTTTGACGAACCGAGCTCAAATGAGCTTTTATCGAACGAACTCGCAGAGTATCGAATACCTTGGTTTGATTTTCAGCCCTAAAATTATCATGGGGTAAATTGCCACTAACTCTTAAAAATTGAAATAAATTGCAGAATTTACTACCTGTTTGGCAACAAAGTCAGGATAATTGTCTTGATGCAACTGAACGACCAGATTTTGAGCTTTAAAGAATTCCCTTTTAGTAGTTCCAGGATTATTACTAAGATCATTAACCTGAACAAAGGTTGATATCCCACCAGGATTAAAATCTAATTTCCTTACAGTTTTCTCAAGAAATTGAATTGTCCATTTCAAGAAAATCTGACTCTTCTCTTCATCAGAAAACATTTTTTGATAGAGTTGTTTGTTCTGAAATTCCCCGTAAACATTATAACATACGGGATGGCCTTCTTTACTGTAACCATTCATGAATTTTATGTTATCCAATTCATTGCCTAGATCTTCTTCCAGGAGCTGATCAATACCAAATTCTTTCCTCCATTCAATTGTGTTCTTCATCATGTTAAATGCTGACTTCACGTTGAAATCTCGCACTCGTAAGAATTTCAATAGAATTGTATCGGTTTTCTGATCTTCCATTAGTTTTACGCCCCATATGTAAACTTCTTCTGAATGGCCAAAGGTGTGCATGTTAATTGCTTCTCGAACGAGGTCTTTGAGTTCTTGAACGGCTTTCTTTTCACCAGGTTCGTAATCGTTGTCATCCCGGAAGTCGTTAGACGTCAAGCTCCAAGCGTAACTGAAATCTGATGATGAGGATGTGGAGCAGATGCTTGGGCTTCTTGAGTGGTCATGACAGAGTTGCCAAAGCTCCTCACGCCTAATCACGGCTGCTACGAGTCTCTCCCAATTGTCGTATATCGCGGACATCGATCTCTTGTGTTTAAACTTAATTGGACTGACCTAAAAATTAATGTTAGGAAATTCTTGTGCACTCTATTTATATATTGTAATTAAGAAGACTATGTTCTTTATTAGGAATTTCCAAGAAAATGTATTGCTAAGGGCAAAAATCCAAAGCAAAAAGTAATCTAGCTAGCGTTAAAAGAAAATTGTTCCATTGATATTATCTATATAGTAATATAATCAAGAAGATTTCTTACTTGGGAATTTCCAAGAAAATGTATTGCTAAGGTAAAATATCCAAAGCAAACAGGTAATCAAAATGTTGTAGAATTGCTCCATTGATATTATCTAATCTTGAGCAAGTATAGATAAATCTAAAGAGATGCGACAAAAGGGATGGCTATCAAAATATGTTGTTACTTATTTAACGAGTTCCCAATGATAGGTATATTGTTCAATTTATTCCCTCTTATTTGAGAAATAGCGTTTTACCCCTCCCTATAATTTTATAAAAGTTTCACACTATATCTCTTAATTTTTAACCTAAAAAAATTGAATTGACAAACCTAGACCTCTTATATGTTGTATCTTACCTTATGTGTCATGATAAATACGGCACTTTAACGGTATATTATGATAGATGGTGCGTTTTACCTTCTATGTTACAAAATACTTAATTTTCATGTCCACTCTCAATTTCAGTGAGTGAGTTACACTCTCTGGTTGAAGGGTAAATTGCTCTTTTTTAAATTACAAGGGGTATATTGAATATTATGTAAATCACATTGGATAAATTGACATTAGCTCCTTATTTATCTGGTATCTTAGATTTTAATTATATTTTAGCCATTTTAGCGGGCAGGTGTGGTGATCCTTTATTCCAGCAAGAATCTAAACTCTGGTGACCAGTGTGGATGATGAAGTGAATACCAATCAAATAAGAAAACTATTAACTACCAACATGTGATTAGCCTATTGAAAGGGACTAGTCAGTATAAAATAGCGAACTCATATTCAAATATTTGATGGGAGAAGTTCTCATTTACTGTGCTTGACGTATCTCGAAAAAGATTAAACCCTTGAAAAACAAAATAAAACAAAAATAACTATTAACTACCTAAATTTTAGAAAAACAAAATTCTATTTTTTTTTTGGTACAATAAAACAAAATTCTTATGGTACAAAAATACTCTTGGAAACAGAAAGACATTTAGAATATTTAGAAGTTAAATCATTAATGAGAAATGACAAAATTATCCAAAAAGAAACTTAAATCTCATATTTCTAAAACTACAGTCTACACTCTAGATGTAGTCTTTTACGTAAACTACATGTACAATTTAAGAATGGATGGAGTGCAATTTATGGCGTATGTTGGTCCTAAGTGGTCAAATGAGGTCTAGAAGGGGGGGGGGGGGGGGTTGAATAGACCTCTGAAAATTTCTTGACTTAAAAATTTTCAACTCTTCCGTCGGCAGACTAAGCTGATCAAGAATCGTAAGCACTCTAAGCTGATCGCGCACAAAGCTTTGCACAACAGAGTTGACCACTCTTCTGATTGTGACATAGCTGATTTCAGTAAAATCAAACTTCTAATCAGATTACTTGCAGCGAATAATAAAAATTTTTTCACAAGTAAACTTTGTCAACTTAAAAGATTTTATCCCCAGTTTTAAAAACTCCTTTAAAATCTTTTAAACAAATAGTTCAAGTGTTAAAGTATGCTATTTTGAAATATGCAAGAAAGCTTATGCAAATGTAAAACACCAGAATTTTTATAGTGGTTATATGGATGTAAATCCTTTAGTCCACTCTTCCAAGTCACTTAGATCTTGAGTTATACTATAAACACTTAGTTTACAATATACTCTGCTTGCGCTTTACAACAAATGATAAGCCACAAGTTCGTAGTAAGAAAGCACAAACAAGTCCTACTCTCAGAAGCTAGATCACTCACTAAGATGGATCTGCACTCCTCACAACACTCTCTTATACAAGTTCACTCAGAAAATGTGTATTCTTTTACTTCAACTTCAGCTTCTATCAACAAATGACTTCAGCAGATGAGTTAGTTGTTCTTGAACTTTTGAGACTTAGAGAAATTTTGCTTCGTGAAATGAATCTCAGATGTTGTGTGTGCCTCTAACTCTTGAGTCCAGCTCTATTTATACTTGTTTTTGAAATCTATCCGTTAAAGAGAGACATATTTCAAAGCTACAAGTACTGGTCCCCTTTTTCTGAAAACGGCTTTCTGCAACTGTAGCACTGTACACTCTGCTGTACTATTCTGTCAGTCGCATTAAATGTACCATGCTGATCCGAGAATAACTTCAATCATTTGCCATAATACCCTTCTCTTGCAGCATTTATTACTTCAAGTGCATTTATTACCGTTGGGCAGACTCCTTAATCCATTCTACTCTGCTGATCGAAATGATCCGTCTGTTAGATACCCTGCTGATCTCAAGTTGAACTAATCTGATTTGAGTCAGCTAAAAAACTACCAGTCTAATTTCGAACTTCAGCAATCAGTAGTCATCTGGACCTTGAACTTTTGACCCTTCTGATTTGTCTTCTTACTTGGTCAAAGTTCTTCCAAGGGATTTACTAAGCTTTCCTTACTTAGCTGATTCTGATGTTTTGGAAATCATCAAGTCCTCCCTTAACTTCTTGCACTTCATCTTCATCTTCATCCAACAATTTCTCCATTTTTTATGATGACAAAACTTCAGATAAGTACCTGTACCTAAATTAAAGTTTTAATCCTCAAAAATTTCTGAGATAGAAATGATTTGTTGGAAGAAAAACTTGAACTTTTATAAATGATAATATTTGATTACAAGTTGCAAGTTTTGAACAGATGAGATAACTAGAAAGTAAACTGATACAAGGATTTTCTGTTGGGATTTATGGATATAATTTGTCAACTACAACAGTGCGGAATTTAAAATTTTTATCATACACCAAATCCCAGGGTTTCTTATTAGCACATATGAATAAAGGTTGAATTTAATTAAAGCATGCATATACTTGAATTAAATAAAAGTAGGTAAAAACAATTTTACCTCACCACAGGCAAGGTGGTGGTAATTCTCCGGTCTTCAATTGTTCACTAGAGCACCCCAAGTGTTGTGCCTCTAGAGATAGTCCACACCAGTTAGATTTGAGTGACTTCGCGAAATCCCCAGGCTCAGAACTAGGATTAAGGAATTGTCTCGTCAGGAATTGTATGCAGATCCGGAAGAAGACTTGGAGAAAAATCCTACACAGGGAGGGCGATTTCTACAGGGTTCGATTTTCAGTAGGGGCGAGAATGAGGGCTGAAATTTTCGGCCTTCTTTGTTTTTCTTGTGTTGTGATTTTCTTTTCTTTGCTTAGAATAAATCTCTTAGGGTTTTTCCAACTCCTTCTTAGATTGTGTATATCTAGTATTTATAGGTGTCTCTATTAGAAGACTCCTTCTCCTAATATACATCTAACTCTTGAAAGAATATCTTCTTTTTCAAGAGATAAAATATACACAAATCTTATCACATTAGGAAAGAAGATCTCTTTCAATCTCTTTCCTAGTTACACAAGAAAACACAAACTCTTTTAATCCCTATCATAATCCAACATAATCAACATTAATTTAAGACTAAATAAACAAGCAAAAAATCGGCCAACCTAGTTCAATAAAATCGGCCCATGTGCTTTTAATTAGTCCTAAACTTAATTTGATCATTGTTCCCAAAATCAGCCCATGCAAGATTAATTAATCCCAGATTAATTTATCTTTACAATAATCGGCCCATATGCTTAAATTAATTAATCCTAGATCAATTAACTCTTATATGGATCGGCCCATGTGTTTAATTAATTAATCCACTATTAATTAATTAATCCTTTCCAATTAATACTTTAATTGAGGATTTAATCAATTAGAAATTCCAATTGATTCATTAATTAGTTACTTCTAATTAATGATTCTCCACTTTGAATTAACACTTTAATTCTTGATTAATTAATTAGTTACTTCTAATTAATTATTCTTCTTCATGAATTAATACTTTAATTCATATATTGATTTAATTCCTTAAATCAATTGATTCCTTCCAGACTGTCACTGTCCAACTGTATTGTGTGTGACCCTCTAGGTTCACCATCAATTGGCAGCAGGCCCACGACTTTCGTGATTTAATTAGTGAGCAATTAATTGCTCCGATCAATTAACCACTTTAATTGACCACTCCAGAATTAATTTCCTTATTAATTCAGGAGTACCCACACCTCATGGTCGATGTCTAGCCACAAGCCCATGAGGCTCAACTTCAGGTGAATTGATATTCGTGAACCTCCAACTCTTATAAATGCCATGTACATACGGTCCTTCTATCAACTAATTTCCCGATTGAGACCTAGGGTGTGTGAATTGGTCGGCACCTCTAATTATCTCAATTCTGTACTTTCTAATTCAGGATAATAATTCCAGTGTGACTGCTAAATTTGGAAACCCCTTTCCAAATCCGTCACCGACTACGGCCGTAGATTCCTCGGATTTATTATCTAAGAACGTACAGGAAATTCTCTCATCTTATCAGGATGAGTCGACAGATCCTATATTAGTACTAACTATCCGCGCACACGTTCATACGCACCCAAAGTAGTCGCACAATGACCAAGCTATGTGATCGGCTCCTAAATCAAAGTACGTATTCCCGTGTGCCGAATCCGCCCTAGTACCTCAAGTCAAAGGACTAAATCGTACACTATTATAAGTCTTGAGAGACATCCCATTACCGATATGCTTAACGCACTTCCACGATGGGTCTCTCTGTTCGGGTCGTTCGATGCGTTCGATCCCCTATCGAACCACCTAGTCATATGCACTAGCATTCAATGCCTTGTTCATGAAACGACAACAAATTCACTTCACGTGAATCATGCATAATCCTACAAGTCTTGACGATTCATTCGATACCCCGTCTCGATATGAATCTATGACTTGGAACATTTTTGAGATCACGACCTTTGAGACTGTTTCATGATTAATCGCACCCAATACTGAAGTGAATAATCCCGTAGTCATGAGTGATCTCAGGGTTTCAACCAATCGCTTAGATACGTTCGCGAGAGATGAAGTTGGCCATTGTTTAATTCACGTACTATGAATAAACGGGCGTATTATCTTATGAATCATAAGATTGCTTCTAAAGGAAGTTCCTAAACAAGCTTATATTTGTTGGCTTGCTGGGCACTATCCTATCAATCTCCCACTTGCCCTAAAGCCAACCACATATGTTTCTAAGGCCCATCTCACTCCAGATGTCCGTCGAACCCTTTTGTGATTATGACTTAATTAGTGGATCTGCTATGTTGTCTCTTGACGTGGTTTACCCCACGTCTCGTTCTACCTATGATTTTCCAGATCATATGGTATATTTGTGTTTAGATCATGGGTGAGATCTCGATTCCTTTGCTAAAGCAATTGCCTTAAGTTATCATAGAAGATAACTATAGGCCTCGCAATGCTAGGTACTACTTCCAATTTATTGGAAGAAGTTTTCGTCCAAACACTTTCCTTCGCTGTATTCAATACTGCGAAATATTCTGTTTTATTGGTTAACCCAGCATCGATTGTCTTTTGAACTTCTTTCAAATCATCGTTGCCCCATAAAACCAGAATATTATATTCACTTCAGACGGGAAACTCGAATCACTAAATCCTTTGAGTTCCAATTCTTCATTATTACCGTTGACCAGCAATATGTCCTTAGAACTCCTAGAGTTCTCTAAGGAATGCTTCCTTTCGGTATACCAGTACTCCTTACTGGTGTTCGACCAACATCAGCTTATGATACTCATAGCAAATGTTTAGTCTGGTCTTGTACATGACGTTGCATATACTATGCCACCTTTTATATGGAAGGTGTTCAGAGATATTATCCTCTTTACTCATCAAATGTAGGGCTTATTGACTTTGAGAGAGATTTTATATCTCTATGGAAACTGTCCTCTCTATGACTTTCCATACTGATTTTATTCAGTTTTTGTCCATGTACTAAGATTTGGGATTTCAAACATCTTCTCTAATCTATCACAATAGATACGTACTGCCAATACGTGAGATGTATCCCTTAAATCTTTAATGAAGAATTACGTGAACGAACACGCTTTCGTCTGCGTTTCACACTCTCACAACATCTATGTCAACTTTAGTGTTTATATTACGAACAATGCAAAAACTCCCACTGATTCTTTTGTACATTGAGATTTACATGCAATTTTGATAAAGTCAACCGCCTTGACTGTCTCATCTAGTTGCATGTTCCAGCTTCGGGATACTGGACTAGAATCATAGATTTTTCCTTTGGATTTAAATCCAATGGATATGCTTCGTAGTCATACGAAGCTTCTATGATTCGTTGTTTCCAAACGGATTATTTACAATCCACTTAGATCACATGGCGTTTAAGCTATGTGCCCGAATCTATGTTATATATAGATATTTCGAAAGTTCTTGGATTACTATCCAATCGATCATATTCATGAACGTACTGGTTCTTTCCGAATTCGATCGAATCTTCGAAATTTGGTGTACAAAATTTTGGTTCAGTAGGTTTGAAAATATACTCCCACTATTTGTAGGGATGTGTCCAAGTCTAGGACTTCATCAAGTTCCATGGTAAAATTCCATTTCTATTCGCGAGGGAACCACCCTCTAAGAATTGGGTATCCTTAGCAACAGACTCCTTTCGTCCTTAGGATCATGGAACAGGTATCCAATGGATTTCGTTGAATACCCTACAAATTTTCTCAATTGGATCCACTATCCAATTTTATCATTCATGGATGATATACCATACTTGGGTTAGTACGGTTTTCGTAGGAATTGACTTAAGAAGGTTACAAGTCAAAGTATCCTTCTAGAGTCATGGGGTTGACCCCAGAATTGTTTGAGGAGTTATAGCAATACTAATTTAAGGAATGAATCTAGTCTTTCATAGTTCGATTCCTTTTATTAGTTTTAACTTGCTATTCAAGAATTCTATTCTTGATTTAGATAATTTTGAGTAATTTAGGGCTTATGTATTAATTGCTTCGATTAAATCGAATGATCATACTTTAATGCCCTTAATTGCTTCGATTTTGGAATCCTTTGAATCCTTTCAACATTTCCATACTTGCACTTTACTTAGTGCCTTTATGAAACACTTTGAACCCTTCAACCTTTCCAAAAACTTGTACCTCCAAAGTACACATATCCTAAATGCCATTAGGATATTTTATGAAGCAATTAATTACTCGCACTAATGCTTTAGTGATCCACATGTGTGTTAACGGTTTTATCCATTAAACACTTGGTATTTCAAAATACCTTCATTCAATTGATTTCCTATTCAGACAGGATTCGCATGTTTTGAATTCATCAATCTTCTATATTTCAAGAGCCATGATTGAAAACAATTCATCGATTCCTTCTTTTAGGAATTTTGATCGAATGTGGATAATTATCTAATTTGTTTTTCTTTTCTTGATTTAGCATAATTGTTTAAGTTTTATCAATGCTTATTTCTTTGCTTTATTTACAACGGTAAATTAATTATGTATGAATTAAAAGCTTTAATTAAAATAATTCCATTCATAATGGTAAAGCTAAAAGGTTTCATACAATGTTCGAAATAAATAGACAAAACTCTAACTAATGCCTAAATCCATAATTAAAGAAAAACATATGCTAATAAGAAAAATCCAGATGCTCCTTGACCCATTCCTTGAAGTATGTTTCCCTCATGTGCAATTGAAACCCAGACTTGGTCACTTGCAGCACGTTCCAGTCATCCTCTGTAAACACTTTTACAGAAACCAGAAATGTTAGATGATTTACATCAAAAGAAAATCTTAAGATGTTTTTCATCAAAAGGAAATAACTTAGGTTATACCTTGGTCAAGTATGTTTCGGAATTCCTCATCAGTCATGTTACTCAGTTCCTCATTTTTCTTACATAAGGGACAATTCTTTCCTTCGATCAATCCTTGTCCTCTTTCGAGGGCTTTCTCATATTTGTCTAACAATTTATGCAAATCATTGGTCTCAATTCCTTTACTTGGAACTTCACAATGATCGATAAAATGAGAGAATGATTCAGGCAGGCCATTTGTGATGATTACCATCTTATCATCTAGAGTCAATATAGCTCTAAGCTCATCGATTCGTTTTAGCCTCTTGATTAGGTAAGTGCAATATTCACTAACATTTTTGAACCTAGTCATGCCTTCATCGTGGAGTGATGATATCCAAATTTGCAATATAGTTTGTTCGCAATCGGCAGTGAATTTTGGCATGGCTAAATATAAATAATAGACAACAATAAGCAGACAGATTTAAGATAATACTTATAATTAACGAAGGTTGGTCTTTCTATCGAAAAAGTTCTCCCACTATTTTATCGAAACAATAAACCCCTTGCATTGTTCGGGAAATTCTATTTCCTAGTAGGTCTTGACGTCCCAGCAGACATTAATTGCACCCACGACTCGCGGTCATACAATTAACTCCCTAGGTAGGTATACTTTTACCAATTGTGATACTCCACAACCTTCAAGCTATTTTGCCTCGATTTTCGCATCTATCTAGCACTGCTACATCATAGATGTTACTACTCGTTTAAGTCTAACCCAGTCAATCTTGATGAGAAACTGGCCCGGTCATGAAATCCCCGTAACTGGTTATCGGTCGATTTTCACATCCCGACCAGTCCCCACCCTTGTCGAGTTTAGTTAAAAACAAGAATCAAGGAATTTCATGTATTGTCCCTTTCTTCGACTCGGGTGCCAGACTCTGGATCACCTCTGTCGATAAGTAGACAACATACACTAGTCCCTATTGATGGAAGGCTTGGATCTATAAAACATCATTTTATAGTTTACCCAATATGACTTAACATTTTAATTCCGAGAGGGGATTTTCGGTTTTAGGAAGTTTGAGGTAACTCTCCTCGAGATCTCACCGCTTTAATTATGCTTTATTATTTATTTAGTGATCTATATTCTAGCGCGCAAGCCAAAAATAAATCAACAAATAAAATAAAACATTCACATCTAGCATGCATGCTACCACAGTATGTTTTCGATCGGGAGCCTCCTATGCGGACCACCATCGAGCCAAAGACGATGGTCCTATTGGTCAATCTATTGGGTTTCATATAGACCTACTCTATTACACATTTTACCATGCATACATGGCCTTTAGTCTTCTTGGGCTCCCACCTTGCTTGTAACGGGCCTCCATCCTAAACTAATAAAACAGTAAAGCCCTATCTATTACAGTGGCTCAAAGTGGCCCAAAACTTAAGGCTCGCAGGCCCAATAAAACCAATAAGATTAAAATCAACCAATCACATCTAACCTAAAGGTCAAGGCTCGGCACGATCGAAAACCACGTAAACAATTTCACGTTGAGCAAGAAACAAGCAAAATTATAATTTTCTTATTTCTTATGTTACTTTAAAACTACCTTTTAAAATAACTTTAGATTCTAGTTTTAAAAACCCCTTTCTAAAACAATCTCTTACTATCATTTTAAAACCCCTTTTAAAATGACCCTTTGATTTTATTTTAAAACCCCTTTTAAAATTAAATCACAATTTCTATTTTAAAACCCCTTTTAAAATATCTCATGGTTCTTACTTTAGTCCACTACTAATTATGAAAAATTAATCCTTCGGATAATAAAACACCTTTTAAACATAATTCAGGTTCTGGAAATTTCAAATTTTGAAAATTACAGTTTGGTCCCTCAATTTTCGAAAATTACGTTTTGACCCCAAAACTTTCGGAAATAACAAATCAGCCCCAAAAATTCCAGAACTTGCAAATTGGCCCAGAAAACAGAAATTAATATTTTATTTCCAGAAACTTTTGTTAATCGCAAAACAGCCCCTGAAGTTTTCGTAAATTGCAAAACAGCCCCTTAACTTACGGAAATTGCAAAACAGCCCCTATCGCTTAGAAAAACAGAATTTCAATTTCAGCCCAAAATTTCCAGAATATTAAAATTTCAGATTCTGTCCAGATTTTATAAAAAATCGTAAATTGCAATTTTAGTCCTGTAAAATTCGTAAATTGCACATCTGGCCCAAATAAGAATTATGCTATTTACCCGAACACATAATTAATCATAATCAGCAAGATCCATGCATAGAACACGACAAATAAACATATTCACGAAAATTTGAAGTGTTCAAGCCTTTTTCATATGTGCATAATAAGTTAGGCTCTGATACCACTGTTGGGATTTATGGGTATAATTTGTCAACTACAACAGTGCGGAATTTAAAATTTTTATCATACACCAAATCCCAGGGTTTCTTATTAGCACATATGAATAAAGGTTGAATTTAATTAAAGCATGCATATACTTGAATTAAATAAAAGTAGGTAAAAACAATTTTACCTCACCACAGGCAAGGTGGTGGTAATTCTCCGGTCTTCAATTGTTCACTAGAGCACCCCAAGTGTTGTGCCTCTAGAGATAGTCCACACCAGTTAGATTTGAGTGACTTCGCGAAATCCCCCGGCTCAGAACTAGGATTAAGGAATTGTCTCGTCAGGAATTGGATGCAGATCCGGAAGAAGACTTGGAGAAAAATCCTACACAGGGAGGGCGATTTCTACAGGGTTCGATTTTCAGTAGGGGCGAGAATGAGGGCTGAAATTTTCGGCCTTCTTTGTTTTTCTTGTGTTGTGATTTTCTTTTCTTTGCTTAGAATAAATCTCTTAGGGTTTTTCCAACTCCTTCTTAGATTGTGTATATCTAGTATTTATAGGTGTCTCTATTAGAAGACTCCTTCTCCTAATAGAGATCTAACTCTTGAAAGAATATCTTCTTTTTCAAGAGATAAGATATACACAAATCTTATCACATTAGGAAAGAAGATCTCTTTCAATCTCTTTCCTAGTTACACAAGAAAACACAAACTCTTTTAATCCCTATCATAATCCAACATAATCAACATTAATTTAAGACTAAATAAACAAGCAAAAAATCGGCCAACCTAGTTCAATAAAATCGGCCCATGTGCTTTTAATTAGTCCTAAACTTAATTTGATCATTGTTCCCAAAATCAGCCCATGCAAGATTAATTAATCCCAGATTAATTTATCTTTACAATAATCGGCCCATATGCTTAAATTAATTAATCCTAGATCAATTAACTCTTATATGGATCGGCCCATGTGTTTAATTAATTAATCCACTATTAATTAATTAATCCTTTCCAATTAATACTTTAATTGAGGATTTAATCAATTAGAAATTCCAATTGATTCATTAATTAGTTACTTCTAATTAATGATTCTCCACTTTGAATTAACACTTTAATTCTTGATTAATTAATTAGTTACTTCTAATTAATTATTCTTCTTCATGAATTAATACTTTAATTCATATATTGATTTAATTCCTTAAATCAATTGATTCCTTCCAGACTGTCACTGTCCAACTGTATTGTGTGTGACCCTCTAGGTTCACCATCAATTGGCAGCAGGCCCACGACTTTCGTGATTTAATTAGTGAGCAATTAATTGCTCCGATCAATTAACCACTTTAATTGACCACTCCAGAATTAATTTCCTTATTAATTCAGGAGTACCCACACCTCATGGTCGATGTCTAGCCACAAGCCCATGAGGCCCAACTTCAGGTGAATTGATATTCGTGAACCTCCAACTCTTATAAATGCCATGTACATACGGTCCTTCTATCAACTAATTTCCCGATTGAGACCTAGGGTGTGTGAATTGGTCGGCACCTCTAATTATCTCAATTATGTACTTTCTAATTCAGGATAATAATTTCAGTGTGACTGCTAAATTTGGAAACCCCTTTCCAAATCCGTCACCGACTACGGCCGTAGATTCCTCGGATTTATTATCTAAGAACGTACAGGAAATTCTCTCATCTTATCAGGATGAGTCGACAGATCCTATATTAGTACTAACTATCCGCGCACACGTTCATACGCACCCAAAATAGTCGCACAATGACCAAGCTATGTGATCGGCTCCTAAATCAAAGTACGTATTCCCGTGTGCCGAATCCGCCCTAGTACCTCAAGTCAAAGGACTAAATCGTACACTATTATAAGTCTTGAGAGACATCCCATTACCGATATGCTTAACGCACTTCCACGATGGGTCTCTCTGTTCGGGTCGTTCGATGCGTTCGATCCCCTATCGAACCACCTAGTCATATGCACTAGCATTCAATGCCTTGTTCATGAAACGACAACAAATTCACTTCACGTGAATCATGCATAATCCTACAAGTCTTGACGATTCATTCGATACCCCGTCTCGATATGAATCTATGACTTGGAACATTTTTGAGATCACGACCTTTGAGACTGTTTCATGATTAATCGCACCCAATACTGAAGTGAATAATCCCGTAGTCATGAGTGATCTCAGGGTTTCAACCAATCGCTTAGATACGTTCGCGAGAGATGAAGTTGGCCATTGTTTAATTCACGTACTATGAATAAACGGGCGTATTATCTTATGAATCATAAGATTGCTTCTAAAGGAAGTTCCTAAACAAGCTTATATTTGTTGGCTTGCTGGGCACTATCCTATCATTTTCTCATGAGTAATCTAGTCTAGCTATCAGTCTCTTCACTTTCTTCTTCTTCTTCTTCTTCTTCTTCTTCTTCTTCATCCTCTTCTTCATCAAATTCATCCTCATCATCATCTTCTTCACTGAAGAATTTCTAAAGAGCTAGATTTTTGCTTGCAGCATCAATTTTCCTATTGAGATCTTCCATTCTTTTATACTTTACATAGGGATCAACTTGCTCTTCTGGTTTATCCTTGGTAGCAGCAATCTCTTTGTCAGATTTTGCTGATTCCTTGGCTTCTTCTTTTCAGCAGCTTCTTGATCTTCAGCTTTCTCAGCAACATCTTTATCTCCAGCTTTCTCTTCAAGTGCTGGTTTGTTTGACTCTTCATCTTGATTTGGCTTATCATTAGCAGCAGAGTCTTTCTCAGCAGTTACTTGAATAGTTGTTGTGACTGATCTCTCTTCCCCTTTTTTGTCTTCATCAGCAGGATTGAGTTCAACAGCCGAGATGTTTACAGCATCACAAAGCTTTCTGATGTTTTGATCCACTATGGTCAGCTGTGCAGTCGGATAATTCTGAACTGATTTGATGGCACCAGCTTGGTCATTTACACAATCAACATTTAGTTGAATTGTCGAGATTTCATCTTGCACTTTGTTGGTGATGGATGTCATCTCTTTCACTAAAGCAACATTCTTTTCAATCTCCATTTCACCAACTTCTCTCAAGACCCTTGTTAATCCTGCAATGTCAGACTCATTTCTTTGAAGAGCAGTGTGAAGGTGACTTACATCAGCCTTGACATCTTCAATATTTATGTTTGTTGGATGAAGATAAAGATGAAGTGCTAAGAAGACAAGTAATTAAGGGAAGGTTTTGATGATTTCCAAAACATCATAATCAGCTAAGTATGGAAAGCTTAGTTCCCTTAGAAGAATTTTGAACAAGTAAAAGAAGACATCAGAAGAGTTCAAAGTTCAAAGCCCAGAAGACTAGTGATCTCTTGCTGAAACAGCGAACAGAAGGGTAGGTCATCAGCCGAGTCAAATCAGATTAGTTCAGTATTTGATCAGCAGAGTATCTATCAGCAGAGTCGTTTTGATCAGCAGAGTAGAAGAGATCAAGAGATTAGTCCAACGGTAATAAATGCACTTGGTGTAATAAATGCTGAAAGAGAAGGGTAGTAATGGCAAATGATTGAATTTAACTCTCGGATCAGCAGAGTGCATTTAATGCAGCTACAGGAAAGTACAGCAGAAAAGGTACTGTAGCAGTAGCCGTTCTGAATTTCGGGCTAAAGCTATGGATTTGAAGATTTGATTTCCTTCAACGGTCATATTTTCAAATTCAAGTATAAATAGAGCTAAGTTCGAAGAGAGAGACACACAACAACAATCAGAGATTTCGATTTTGAAGCAGAAATTTTCTAAGTCTCAAAAGCTCGAACAGCTCACTCGTCTGGTGGAAGTCATCTGTTGACAGAAACCCAGTTGAAGAAATCAGAAAAACATTATCTGAGTGATTTTGTAATAGCTGAGTGTTGTGCGAAGTGAGAATCCATCTTTGTGAGTGATTCTACTTTAGAGGATAGGTCTTCTTTGTGATTTCTTATTGTGAGCTTACAGCCTTTTCATTTGTTGTCTTGGTGTAAGTGGAGAAACATTGTAATCTGTGTGATTATAGTATAACCCAGAATATAAGTGATCTGGAAGAGTGGACTAAAGGATTTTTATCCATATAACCACTATAAAAATTCTTTGTGTTATCTTGCATTCAAGTTTTCTTGCATATTTAAAGACTGCACATTTAAACACTTTGAATTATTTAAAAGATTTTAAAAGGAGTTTGAAAAACTGGGGATAAAATCTTTTAAGAACTTAGTTTACTTGTGAAAAACACTTTAAAACAATCCGCTGCAAGTATACTCTTTGGAAAACTGTTTTTCTGAAAAACAGCTAAGTATATATAAGAAGAGTGGTCACTCTGCTGTTCTTGACTCGTTCTTGATCAGCGAAGTAATCTTACTGTTCTTCATCAGCTTAGTCTGCTGACAGAACACTGAAAAGTTTTTAAGTTCAAAAATTTTCAGAGGTCTATTCACCCCCCCCCCCTCTAGACCTCATCTGACCACTTGGGACCAACAATGTTCATACTAAGTATACTCTGAGTCAACATCAGGGAGTTGTCTTGTGGCAGAGGAAAGTTTTCAATGGCACTCTTCACCATTTTAGCATCTTCTTCTTGCACCTGCTTCATCAGCAACTTATTCCTCTCTCCCATTTCCTTGAAGGCATATTCTATTAGCATCTGCATTGATTCCATCAGTGAGGAATGGATATCAGCAGCTGGAATTGAGGTTAAAGCACTTGGGTCTTCCTGGTGGACAGGGTTGTCTTGCAGAACAGCCTCTTCTTCAGCTTTCCACTCAAGAGTTGAAAGGATCTTTGCAGTAGCTTGTTCTTGTATCTGAACTGTTTCAGCAGTTCCATCTTGCAGAAAACAGTAGGAAAAAATTCTCTCTGAGTGCTTTGAAATTTTGAGGGTGCATAAAAGATCAGTAAGCTGATCATATCTGATTTTATAGACGTGAAAGCGTTTCGGTTTTCGTGTTTCATGCGAACCGTTAGATCAGTTTCTTGTCAGATACGGACGTGTAAGCGAGATACGCGGATTTCAAAATTTAAAAACATTTGATTGACTGGCGGGAATATGAACCGACCTAGTACTTCTTTTATGAAAGTGTGTTTTTAAATAAACGATTCTAGTACCACACTTATATAAAATATCAGATGAGTAGACTTAACTTATCTGACAGGCAAATGATTTGAAATCTAATATTACTAGTGAAAGCCAATAACTAGTAATCTTCCTCTGCTGTTTGTCAATCCAGCAAGATAAATTAATCTTCAATCTTCAAGAATTAAGAACAAATCTTCTGAATACATAACTTCAACTAACTGTAATCAACAAATTTCATCTTTAGATCAAGAGTACCGCTAGTCTTACACGTTCCCCCTGAGTTCAAGAATCCATAAGTTAACTAATCTATTGATAGTTAACCTTGAAGATAATACTAGATAAGTAAGCTAATGTACTTGAGTCTTCTGATAAGTTCCCCCTCAGCTTATGAAACCAAATTAAGTAGTCCTAGTTCAGCTTTTAGAGTTGAAAACCTTGCATCACTCAGTGGTTTGGTGAAGATGTCAGCAATCTGATTGTCAGTATGAACATACTCAATAATGACATTCCTTTTTTCCACATGATCTCTAATGAAGTGATGTTTGATCTCAATATGCTTGGTTCTTGAATGGCTTGTAGTATTCTGAGTAAGTGAGATTACACTTGTGTTTTCACAATGGATTGGAATTCCACTGATCTTGATATTGTAGTCTTCTAGTTGATGCTTCAACAAAAGTATCTGTGCACAACATGCTCCAGCAGCAATGTATTCAGCTTCAGCAATAGAGATAGATACTGAAGTCTACTTCTTACTCATCCTTGAGATCAGACGACTACCTAAAAATTGACAGGCATCTGTAGTACTCTTCCTATTCATTTTGCAGCCAGCAAAGTCAGAATATGAATAACCAATAAGCTCAAATCATGATTCTCTAGGGTACCACAATCTCAGTTCTTGAGTGCCCTTAAGGTATCTGAGGATCCTCTTGACAGTTAAGAGATTAAATTCCTTAGGATTTGATTGATATCTCGCACAAACCCCAACAGAATACATAATATCTGGTCTGCTAGCTGTTAAGTATAACAGTGACCCTATTATGCATCTGTATTTGGTTATATCCACTGATTTGCCATCTTCATCTTTATCCAGACGAAGTCCAGTAGACATAGGAACACTAACAGATGAGCTAGTTTACATACCAAATTTCTTGAACAGATCTTTTGTGTACTTAGCTTGGTTGATGAATATACCATCAAGCAACTGTCTAACTTGCAAACCAAGAAAGTAATTTAGTTCACCCATCATGCTCATTTCAAATTTGTTCTGCATCAGCTTGGAGAACTTGTCACACATCTGTTTGTTAGTTGAACCAAAAATAATATCGTCCACATATATTTGCACAAGTAATATATGATCTTCTCATTGAATAGTGAACAAGGTTTTGTCTACCTTACCTTTTCGAAATCCTTTAATTAAAAGAAAATCAGATAAAGTATCGTATCATGCTCTTGGAGCCTGTGTCAGTCCAAAGAGGGCTTTCTTCAGACCATATACCTTATATCCTTCTTGATAAGCTTCAAATCCAGGTGGTTGTTCAACATACACTTTTTCTTGCAATTCTCCATTGAGAAAAGCAGACTTCACATCCATCTGATAGACAGTGAAGTTCTTGTGAGCAGCATAGGCAAGAAACAGTCTGATTGCTTCAAGTCTTGCTACTGGTGCATAGGGGTGGGCGTTGGGTTCGGGTAACCCAAACCCGACCCATCCCGTTTTTAAAATACCCGAACGGGATGAGTATTTTTTGGGTTTGGGTACCCGAACTTGAATACCCGTATTTTATTACGGAAATACGGGACGGGTTTGGGATTGGTCTCTCCAACCCCGAATACCCGAACCCGCCTATATAATATTATTAATTATATAATTTATACATTCTACTACTTTACTTGTATAACATTATTTAATAAATGAACTTTTTTAATTTTACCCTAATATTCCTTTTAAATCTTACATTAGTTTGGTAATTAATATTAAGTCAATCCTAAAAAGTTAAAAACTCTCAATTTCTCATAATCCCTTGTAACTTGTACGTCTTATCATTAGCTCATTATATGATTTTACTTTTTGTTCATATTTGGATATAGAAATAATCGTTATGATGACTTGATGATATATTTTATGTATTAATGAATTAAAAAGTGATACGATTTAGCAAAAGGAAAATGACGAAATATAATTACGTAATATTGTATTATTTTGTTAGATGGATGAAGAATTAATGAATAAAAATAATATAGGACCCGTAATCTCGTCCCGTCCCGACCCGCAATAATTTGGGTACCCGCTTCCGGGTACCCGAATTATTACGGGGCGGGTTTGGGATGAAAAATGTCAATCCCGAAATTTAGTATACCCATATCTCTAACCCCAAACCCGTCCCAAACCCGCCCCGTGCCCACCCCTACTGGTGCAAATGTCTCATCAAAGTCAATGCCTTCTTCCTGACAGTAACCCTTGGCAACTAGTTTTGCTTTGTTTCTGGTGACAATACCATCTTCATTCATCTTATTTCTGAATACCCATTTAGTGCCAATGACTCTTTGATGATTTGGTCTATGAACTAAGTACCAGACTTCATTCTTCTCAAATTGATTCAGCTCCTCTTTCATAGCTTCAATCTAGTCAGAATCACTAAGAGCTTCTTCAATTTGTTTAGGCTCAATTTGGGATAGGAAGCTGACAAACATTGCATCATTTGTAGCAGCTCTTCTAGTCTTTACTCTATCCAATGGATCAGGAATCATTAACTCAGGTGGGTGAATTCTGAGCCATCTTAGACCATGTTGCAAATATGGGTGTTGTCCTCTAGATTGATCTTGCAACACTACTATTGGAGTTTCAGTAGTAGTTGTTTAACATTTGTAGTCTGTTGAACAGTCTCTGCTCTGACAGCTGTTGGCAACTCGTCTGTTAGACAATCAGCAGACTGATTTTGAACTACACTTGAGTTAGCAGCTGAGTTGAGATCAGGTAGTATGATGGGTATATATTCTTCTTTTCTTTCAACACTCAATTTCTGAAAATCAGTAGACAGATTTGAATTAGTACTTTTATTTTTTTTCAGAAGATTGGTTTGGTTCATCAAATACTACATGAATAGACTCTTACAAGTAAAGTTCTTTTGTTAAAGACTCTGTACCCTTTACTAACAGTAGAGTATCCTACAAAAATAGTTTCATCAGCCTTTTCTGCAAAAGCAGTAAGGTGGTTTTATCCATTATTCAAACATAACTTTTACAACCAAAAACCCTAAGATAATGAATATTAGGCTTTCTGTTGTTCCAAACTTCATAAGGCGCCTTGTTTTGACTCTTGTTGATCATGCATCTGTTTTGGGTATAGCATGCTGTATTTGTGGCTTCTGTCCAGAATCTTTGGGGCAGCTTTGCTTCAGCTATCATGGTTCTGGTAGCTTCCTTCAGAGTTCCTGTTTCTTCTTTTAGCAACTCCATTTGTTGAGGGGTTCTAGCGGCAGAGTACTCATGACTGATTCCTCTGATGTTACAATACTCTTCAACAATAGAGTTTGTAAACTCAGTCCCTCTATCTGATCTGATCTGATCTTCAGGATTTTCATACTTTTCTCATTCTGGATCAGTTTCATCAGATTGGTAAGATGCTCCTTAGTTTCACTTTTCTTCTTCACGAAGATAACCTAGGTGTATCTTGAGAAATCATCCACAACAGCTAGGTAATATTTCTTTCCACCATTGCTGATTGGATAAATGGGTCCAAATAAGTCCATATGTAGTAGCTCCAATATTCTGGTTGAAGATTGGTGCTTCTTGCTTTTGAAAGATGACTTGATTTGTTTACCCTTCTGACAGGCGTCACAAAGCTTGTCTTTGCTAATGACTGTTTTAGGAATTCCTTCTACCATATAATTCTTGATTAATCTGTTGATGGTCTAGAAATTCACATGATACATTCTTTTGTGCCGTAGCCAACTAATCTCACTTGATGTAGAAGCCACCAAACAAACATTAGAATTCTTGTGCACAAAATTCCTGTCGACTATATAGATGTTCCCTTGTCTTCTTCCAGATAAAAGAACATTCTTTGTTCCAATCTGTTCAATGTAGCACTTATCTGATTAAAAGATGACGGAGAAACCTTTGTCGCAATATTGACTTATGCCCAACAGATTGTATTTGAGGCCTTTAACATAAGAGACGTCAGATATCTCAATGTTGCCTTTGATTACCTTTCCACATGCAACAATATTGCCTTCTTTGCTGTCTCCAAATGTAACACTAGGACTGTCCGTAACAACAACATCAGTCAGCTCACGTATGTCTCCACACATATGTCTTGAACATCCACTGTCCAAGTACCAAATATTCTCAACTTACTTCTACTCCTAATCCTAACCTACAAAACAAAAGAAAATTGTTTTAGGTACCCTTTATTGAGAGGGTCCTGGAGGATTAGTTTCACCTTTGACAACCCAAGATGTTGAAGTCTTAAGCTTCTTAGGCTTCTGAATTTTAGCAGGAGCATGAACAGTTTTCTCTTCATCATAATCAGTAGATGTGTTATGTTGATAATCAGTATGATGTGGATAATGTTCATAAGCAGGGTAAGGTGCATGATATGCATGCATAGGATGAACAGTGTAGGGAGCATAGTAAGGTGAAAACTGAGGTGCATGATATAATGGTGGATATGCAGCAGGTTGCACATAATATGATGACTCATTTCCATACCAAGCATTTTGATTTTTCTTGTTTTTATGCTTCTTTGGTTTACTCTTTGCTTGCTCATTAACAGACGACTAAGTTTTATTACTAGTCTTATTGGTTTTACTCTAATCAGCAAATTTCTTAGGACTATGCTGTTTAGCTTTACCAGTCTGTTTTTCTATCTTGGTCTCTTTGCTCGTTTTAGCCTTAGGAGCTTTCTTCTCCTTTAGTTCTTTCTCAGGTGAAGCAGGTTTAGTAGTCTGAACATACAAGATGACCTACTGTTGTCAGCAGATATGAATTTTTCAGTATAGTTCAGTTCTATTTTATCCTGTTCTAAAGGCATTTTGTATACTAGACATGTGATCTGATGCAGCAAAAAATTTATCATGAGACTCTATGGCTTTCTCAAGTTCCATGATTTTACCCTTATAGACTTCACATTCAGCTTTAAGAGATTCATTCTCTTGCTCAAACAGTTTATATACAAGTTATTTTTTTGGTTTTTCAACCTTAAGTTTCAGAGAGCTGTTTTGCTCTTTCAACAATGTCATCTCTTCCTTAAGCTTAGCAAATGCATCAACAATACTGGTATTATTCACAAGTATTTGCTCAGATGAACTAAACAATTCATTTTCAGTAGGAGTTATCTCATCATCAAAGTCAGCTGATTCTTTGGCCATCAGACATAGAAGTGCAGGATGCTCATCCTCAGTAGAGTCATCCTCTGATGTGTCTGAGTCTGAATCAGACGAGTAGATGGCAGCAAGCTCTTCTGCCTCAGCCATCAACACATTGTCTTTATGATGTTTTCTCTCATTTCTCAGTTTCTTTTCATCCTCAGTGTATTTCTCAGCTTTTGGATATGGGCAGTCTATGATGAAATGTCCCAATTTCATGCAGTTATAGTACATTAGTTTGGACTTATAAGAATCCTCACTATCATGAGAAGTAGATGTAGGGTTAGAAGTAGAAGCATTGTTGTATTTGTTCTTCATCTTTCTCTTGTAGAACTTCTTAAAATTGTTTATTAACAGTGTAACGTCTCCTGCAGTGTACTCCTTTTGGTTGAGCAGTATGGCCTCATCAGATGAGTTCACTTCTTTGTTTTTGTTTGTTGTTCTTCTTGGATTTTCAGTAGCAACCAGGGCAGCTGTGGGGCCTGAAGTTGAGGTTTCTTCAATACCCATTCTTAGCAGTTTATACTCGTATGCCTTGAGTACAGAAAACAGCTCTTTAAGAGAGATCTTCCTTAAATCCCTGATTCTTCCATGTCTGTGATCTTCATGTTGAATTTGGGAGGCATCGTCTTCAACACTCGGACAGTGATCTCCTTATCAGTGAAGGTCTTTCTTAGCTTCAAGACTTCATTAAGTGTTCTGGTAAACCTTATATCCATCTGATCAATGGTCTCCCCCGACTTCATCTTGAAGTTATCCAACTTTTCCAGAGCAATACTTAGTTGGTGCTCCTTAATGGCATCGTTTCCTTCACTCATCTCACGAACCTTGTTTAGCAGTTTTACAGTGCTTGACCTAGTCAAAACGGTCATTGTCTAGGGCTCTGGTCATGATGAAACAGTCAACCTTGTCCAGATTGAACAGCTTGACTTCCTCAGCTGTCATCTCTACAAGTTCTTTGTTCACCACCATTTCTTTGTTATTTACCTTTATGGTCTTGGGGATTTTGAAAAGACCTTTTGTGATACATGTAAACATGTTGTCATTGTAAGCAGCAAGGAATATTTCCATTCGGATCTTCCAGTCCTCAAAGCTCATACCGCCAATGTGGGGAACATAGCTGATACAATCCATTTTCAAAAAGTTTTTATTTTTCAAAAACGTGCTCTTTTGAAAACTTTTAAAATCTTTGAAAAACACTTGAATCAAGCTCGTTGATCAAGCAGCTGATTCAAATGAACCACCCGCTCTGATACCACATGTTGGTCCCATGTGGTCAGATGAGGTCTAGAGAGAAGGGGGGGGGGTGTGCGTGAATAGACCTCTGAAAATTTCTTGACTTAAGAATTTTCAACTCTTCTGTCGGCAGACTAAGCTGATAAAGAATCGTAAGCAGACTGAGTTGATCGCGCACAAAGCTTTGAACAACAGAGTTGACCACTCTTCTGATTGTGACCTAGCTGATTTCAGTAAAATCAAACTTTTAATCAGATTACTTGCAGCGGATAATAAAGTGTTTTTCACAAGTAAACTTTGTCAACTTAAAAGATTTTATTCCCAGTTTTGAAAACTCCTTTAAAATCTTTTAAACAAATAGTTCATGTGTTAAAGTATGCTCTTTTGAAATATGCAAGAAAGCTTATGCAAATGTAAAACACCAGAATTTTTATAGTGGTTATATGGATGTAAATCCTTTAGTCCACTCTTCCAAGTCACTTAGATATTGGGTTATACTATAAACACTTAGTTTACAATATACTCTGCTTGCGCTTTACAACAAATGATAAGCCACAAGTTCGTAGTAAGAAATCACAAAGAAGTCCTACTCTCAGAAGCTAGATCTAAGATGGATCTACACTCCTCACAACACTCTCTTGTACAAGTTCACTCAGAAAATGTGTATTCTTTTACTTCAACTTCAGCTTCTGTCAACAAATGACTTCAGCAGACGAGTGAGTTGTTCTTGAGCTTTTGTGACTTAGAGAAATTCTACTTCGCGAAATGAATCTCAGATGTTGTGTGTGTCTCTAACTCTTTGATTACGCCCAAACTTGTCGAAAAAAAGCGATCGATGTAGAATAGATTGGACGGTCGTATCCACGAGGAGATGACTAAAATAAGCTAAAACCATTAGTAGACAAAGTAGCTTTAGAGATAAATAAACAAACTAAATTAACGAAGCGATTTGATTTTAAGAAAACTTAAAGAAAAGTGAATTTTTGGTTGTTGAAAAATACGATATCAAGAATCTCTTATATGCTTCGTTCACTTATTTGGATTGATTCATAAAACTACTCAATTGAAAGTTTCACATCCCAAACAATCAATCGGAAGATAAAGAATTGAAAAACACATAATTTCTAATGTATTTGAGTAAATAATTTTCTTGCTTTTAGAGTTTGCACAAAATATCATCTTATGAGAAATCAAAAACATACTATATACCAAGGCATATTGCATTAAAAGACTACCCGTAAAACGAAAGTCTAATATCAATATAATTATATCATAAAGATTTTCACATAAAAAGAGCTTGACTAGATTTATATAAAAACTAATAAAACAAATGTATTAACATGAGAGTTGATGAATATAGATGCTGAAGAATTAATTACTCAAAATTATATAATTTACAAAACCTTAAAGAATCGAATCTAAATAAGATCACTACGCATATAAGTTCATCTCTAACCTCACCAAAGAACTTTTATCCCATTTTGCTTATCATTATCACAAGTTTTAGAGAGACAATATGATAATGATTTTAGAGAGAATTGTAACTAAGACTAAGAATTGTGTGTTCAAAGATGTGTGATTCTAGGACTATATATAGGTGCTAAAGAGCCCTAATCCAAGTAGGAGAATGCTTAGGAGGTAAAAATTGAATAGGAAGATGTTTAGGAGGCTCAATCCTCGTATGGAAAGAATTTATGCAAGTTTCCTAATCACTTTAGGACAAAAATCGTGTTTCCCGTGTAGTAGATTATGCTCTGCGAGACATATTTGAAAAATATATATCTTTGTGCTCCAAACTCCAAATTCAGATCAGTAAAGTCCGTTACGTAGCTAACTTCTTCCTCTACAACATATCCGAAATTTAGCTTAACAGGAGTTTCCTTGCGAGAGTTATCGTCCTTGGAAGGAGCAGCAATATTTTTTGCAGATTCCTTATTTGTTGTTCTTGCACTACTTGACTTCCTTGAATCTTTCCTTGCTTCAAATTATGTCTTTGATACTTGTACAATTTGAGAAAGCTAAATATTTCGGGGTCCATATTTTATTTTCCTACAAAAACCAATCAAAACTCAATATTTTCTAATCACAATAATTTCTATTAATTTAATGAAAATATCAAATTAACACTTGATTTATTTAGAAAATAAGAACAACTCAAGTGCTTTTTCAAGCACTAATCACAACCCCCAACCAGCTTATTGCTAGTCTCTAGCAATTCAAGCGCAAATAAGATATAAGCATGATGAACAAAATTGAGAAAAAATAAGATAAACTATCCAACTTTGAAAAGGCAAATTAATTTTGACTTGTTTCAAATGTAGAGATTGAAAAGGCAAATTGCTTAATCACCTTTTGCATACGAAGGTACCTGCCTGATAACATGTAACAAAGGCAAATTAATTTTGACTTGTTTCAAATGTTCAAGATTTCACCATGATTTTCTGATATTTTTCCCAATTTCAGTACTTGAGGGAAAGGAACATGGACCAAGGCTTTCTGCTCTACTTCTTTAGGGGGGTCATTTTGCGGACTAGGTAAAGTTGGTCCCTCTATGACCTTACCGCTACGAGTGGTGATGACACTGATATCTTTGATGTTATGTGATTCGGAAGATTCTAACTTATATTGCCCCTTAGGATTAGACTGTGGTTGGGAAGGGAACTTGCCTCGTTCTTATATAATAAGAGCACTAGTTAGCTTACCAATTTGATTTTTTATCTCTTTGTTCTCTTCCACAATCTGAGTTATTACGACTTCTACCTTTTGATTAGTCTTACTTTGTGCCTCAATAAATGCTTGAAGTGTGTTCTCTAAAGGATTCCTATACTGGTGAGCATTATTTTGAGGTGCAGGGTAAGTTCTAGGTGCTTGTCCCTCGGATTTCCAACTAAAGTTAGGTTGATTTCTCCAACCAGGATTGTACGTCTCAGAATAAGGTGAAAAAGGTTTCCTATATGTTCCTAAGGCATTACATTGTTCTTCGTAAACCTCTCTCATCTCACGAAGTGTAGGACATATTTGAGCTAAATGATCTACCCCACCACAAATGAAATAACTATCTTGTGACTCTACCCTTGCAACTGGTTTATGTTTTAACTATCTTTTGTTTCTAAAGCTTTTAATTTGTTAGTCAATGCTTCAACTTGTGCTTTAAGGTTGTCTTCTTCCTTAAGAGAGTAAATTCCACTAGTTTTTGTTCTACTAGTACCATCAGTAGTACTAGGTTCAGTCCAGCTGTGAGCTTTTTCGGCTATGTCATTTAGGTAATCTATGGCCTCATTGGGATCCTTTTCAAGAAACTCCCATTACACATCATTTCAATAAATTGATGCTCCCTAGATGTAAGTCCCTCATAGAAATAACTAACAAGACACCAATTTTCATACCCATGGTGCGGACACATATTCGATAATTCTTTGAACCTCGCCCAGGCTTGGTATAAAGTTTCATTATCTTTTTGGGAAAAGGTAGAGATTTGTCTCTTAAGGTTGTTGGTCTTATGTTGGGGAAAATATTTGTTCAAAAAGACTTCGGTCATTTCTGCCCATGTACCTATAGATCTAGGTCTCAAAGAGTACAACCAACTTTTTGCTTTGTCTTTTAGGGAGAAATAGAAGAATTTCAACCTAATTGACTCTACGACATTGGGTTGACTATTAAAAGTGACGATGACCTCCTCAAATTCCCTAATGTGTAAGTAAGGATTCTCACTATCCATGCCATGAAAGGTTGGTAAGAGTTGGATCAATCCAGGATTGAAATCGATTTGCGGGGTATTTGCAGGAAACATGATGCATGAGGGAGTGGTTGTGCGGTTTGGGTGTAGGTATTCCCTTAAGGAACATGCATGGTTGTTTTCAAGTTGGTCCATGGTGGTAGGTGTATCGGTTAATGCAATGCTTGACCAAGATTCACTTAAATCTTGAGAAGTGGTATTGATTCCCTCAGTGTTTTCCCTAAGTTCTTTCCTTAACCTGCGCAAAGTTTTCTCAATTTCTGGATCGTACTATTGTTCAACTTGATTAGAACATCGAGTTACAAACATAAAAAACAAAACACCTTTTTTTTTTGTTTATTTTTTTTTAATAAAACTAATGAATTAATTAATAAATAGAAATAATACGAAACTTCCTACAATTACCTAAGAGAACAAAACTTAAATAAAATAAAGTTTACTTACCTCGGTAGCTGAATAACTACTTATGATGCTTACTTGTTCCACCTCCCCTGCAATGGCGCCAAAATTTGATTATGCCCAAACTTGTCGAAACAAAGCGATCGATGTAGAATAGATTGGGCGGTCGTATCCACGAGGAGATGACTAAAATAAGCAAAAACCGTTAGTAGAATAAATAAACAAACTAAATTAACGAAGCGATTTGATTTTAAGAAAACTTAAAGAAAAGTGAATTTTTTTGTCGTTGGAATTAAAATACGATAATTAAAACGGTAAGATATCAAGAATCCCTTATATGCTTCATTCACTTATTTGGATTGATTCATAAAACTACTCAATTGAAAGTTTCACATCCCAAACAATCAATCGGAAGATAAAGAATTGAAAAACACATAATTTCTAATGTATTTGAGTAAATAATTTTCTTGCTTTTAGAGTTGGCACAAAATATCATCTTATGAGAAATCAAAAACATACTATATACCAAGGCATATTGCATTAAAAGACTACCCGTAAAACGAAAGACTAATATCAATATAATTATATCATAAAGATTTTCACATAAAAAGAGCTTGACTAGATTTATATGAAAAAGTACTAATAAAACAATTGTATTTACATAAGAGTTGATGAAAATAGATGATGAAAAATTAATTACTCAGAATTATTAAATTTACAAAACCTTAAAGAATCGAATCCAAATAAGATCACTACGCATATAAGTTTATCTCTAACCTCACCAAAGAACTTTTAGCCTATTTTGCTAATCATTATCACAAGTTCTAGAGAGAAAATATGATAATGATTTTAGAGAGAATTGTAACTAAGACGAAGAATTGTGTGTTCAAAGATGTGTGGTTCTAGGACTATATATAGGTGCTAAAGAGCCCTAATCCAAGTAGGAGAATGCTTAGGAGGTAGAAATTGAATAGGAAGATGTTTAGGAGGCTCAATCCTCGTATGGAAAGAATTTATGCAAGTTTCCTAATCACTTTAGGACAAAAATCGTGTTTCCCGCGTAGTAGATTATGCTCTGCGCGACATATTTGAAAAATATATATCTTTGTACTCCGAACTCCAAATTCAGATCCGTAAAGTCCGTAACGTATCTGACTCCTTCCTATACAACATATCCGAAATTCAGCTTAATAGGAGTTTTATTACGAGAGTTATTGTCCTTGGAAGGAGCAGCAATATTTCTGACAGATTCCTTATTTGTTGTTCTTGCACTACTTGACTTCCTTGAATCTTTCCTTGCTTCAAATTATGCCTTTGATACTTGTACAATATGAGAAAGCTAAATATTTTGGGGTCTATATTTTATTTTCCTACAAAAACAAATCGAAACTTAATATTTTCTTATGACAATAATTTCTATTAATTTCATGAAAATATCAAGTTAACACTTTATTTATTTAGAAAATAAGAACAACTCAAGTGCATTTTCAAGCACTGATCACTCTTGAATCCAACTATTTATACTTGTTTTAGAAATCTATCCGTTGAAGAGTAAGACAGATTTCAAAGCTACAAGTACAGGTCCCCTTTTCTGAAAACGAGTCTCTGCAACTGTAGCACTGTACACTCTGTTGTACTATTCTGTCAGTCGCATTAAATGCACCCTGCTGATCCGAGAATAACTTCAATCATTTGCCATTAATACCCTTCTCTTGCAGATTTTATTACTCCAAGTGCATTTATTACCGTTGAGCAGGCTCCTTGATCCATTCTACTCTGTTGATCGAAATGACCCGTCTGATAGATACCCTGTTGATCTCAAGTTGAACTAATCTGATTTGAGTCAGCTGAAAAACTACCAGTCTAATTTCGAACTTCAGCAATCAGTAGTCATCTGGACCTTGAACTTTTGACCCTTCTGATTTGTCTTCTTACTTAGTCAAAATTCTTCCAAGGGATTTACTAAGCTTTCCTTACTTAGCTGATTCCGATGTTTTGGAAATCATCAAAACCTCCCTTAACTTCTTGCACTTCGTCTTCATCTCCATCCAACAACGTCCCCTAGTTGGGTCATTCTAATTTATAGTGTTTTATTTAATTGAAACTGAAATGTAATTTCCGGCTAACATCTCAATTTTTCCCATACAACCATCTCAATTATTGAATAAGATATGATAATTAGGGCTGTCAATGAGGCGGATTTTAATCCAGATCCGATCTGAATATGATTCGATTTATTAGGATAATTGTCTGATTTGTGATCCAATGGACCAAATCCAGTTAAGAAGATCCGTAATCTGAATTATATGGAGCGAATATAGATCTAGGCTAATCTCATCCATTACATATCATTATCCGATATATATTATTATATGTTGTTTATATATTATGTATTTAAACCAAAAAAAAAAACTATATATGTTCTACTAATTTTTTTTACTACTAGAAAAGTGCACGTACACTGTACGTGTCTACTAAATTTCATAAATAAAGTTTATAAATTATAGCAAAATTAACTTTATAATGTCACAAAATAGCACAAATTAATTACTAATATTCAATTTAATCAATAAAAATGATGAATTTAAATTATTGTAATCAAGTATAAGTGATGATCGATTTGTTCATAAGATCTTGTAGATTTTTTATTATAAAATAAGATCATCACAAATTAAATAGTCCAATCCATTATAGTAATTTTCATTTAAAAAGCACTATTTTAAGAGCATTATTTATTTGTTTTAATTTGAAATAATACTATGTTATTTGAAATGCATTTGTTTAAGGAAAATGCGTGCCTAAATCCACCGGGATGCCGGATGAATGCCACATGAGCATGAAAGGACAATTTTTTGTCCTCTCATACCCATGTGTAGGACATCCAATCACAGTGGATTAAATTCATTGGGGTAGGATCTAAGTAACCGTAAAACCTAAGAAGTTTTTCACATTTTCAATTCGTTAGTTTAATCCACTTTTTCACGGGTTTATCCTATTTTTTTTTATCGATTTTATTCATTTTGCATTGATTAAATGTATTTTTTCTCCAATCTACCCGTTCTTTTATCGAAATTAACCTACTTTCATTATTTTTCCCATTTTTTGTCGATTTCTTCTATTTTTTTCGATTTAAACCATTTTCTACCGGTTTCACTCTGTTTTTGTTGGTTAAACTATTTTTTTTTCTTTTTACAGTTCTCACTCCTTTTCCCACTAATTTACATGTTTATTCACAAATTCTAATATTTAATATTTCACATATTTTCACTGACTTCACCTTTGTTTCTCGATTCACTGACTTAATCCATTTTGAACGATTTCATCCGTTTTTCACTAATGTCACCGATCTCATCCGTTTTTCACAAATTTCATCCATAGGTATTTGATTTCATATGTATTTATTGATTTTACAGGCGCATTTTTACCAGGTTCACTCGTTTTTCACCAACTTTACCAGTGTTCACCAATTTCACTCAAATTTTTATCATTTTCGCATGTTTTAACCTACTTTTATCGATTTTAATTAATCGATTTCACCTATTTCCATGAAAAGAACTCCATGAAAATTCGAGTATCACCAATTTCATCAGTTTTTCATGAATTTCACAATTTTTATTTTACCGATTTTTCACGTTTTTTCACCAACTTTACTAAGATTTATATTCAAGGTTATCCATGTCTTGATATTCTCGAATTTTATTAATATTTTCCTTCTCTAGCAAAAGATAAATTATGTAATTAGCTAAGTTATAAGCATTTTTTCTTTAACACAAACGTTGTACGTGTCTAATTAATTTTATAAATCATAGTAAAATTAACTTTGTCATGTCATAAAATAGCACAAATTAATGACTAATATTCAATTTAATTATTTTTTCATCAGAAAAATGATGAGTTTAAATTATTATAATCAAATATAAAATAATGATTGATTTGTTCTTAAGATCTGTAAATTCTTTTATAAAATAAGATAGTAATAAATATAGTTCATTCCATTATAGTGTTTTTCATTTAAAAACACTAGAAAACTATTTATTTGTTTTAATTTGAAATAATATCATGTCATTTGAAATCTGGGCAAATTTTCACATATTTAATCCATTCTTCACGGGTTTAACACGTCTTTTTATCGATTTTATTTATTTTAAATCGTTTTAATTTTTATTTTTATTTGATATGCCCGTTCTTTTATCCTTGCCCGTTCTTTTCTCGATTTTTTTTATTTTTCCGGTTTCACCCTGTTTTTTGTCGGTTAAACTGTAATTTTTTTTATAGATTTCACTCGTTTTTACCTATTTCACACGTTTTTCAATTGATTTACTTGTTTTTTTCATCAATTTCACCTCATATTTCATTGATTTCACATGTTTTCACCGACTTTACATTTGTTCCCCGATTCACTGATTTCACCAATTTTTAAAGGTTTCATCTGTTTTTCACTAATTTCACTGGTCTTATTCGATTTTCACGAGTTCTATTCAAAGTTATGTGATTTTGTATGTATTTACAATTTCATGGGCACCTTTTTACTGGCTTCATTCATTTTTACCAACTTTAAAAGTATTCACCAATTTCAGCCAATTTTTTATTTATTTTTTTTTATCATTTTTACATGTTTAAATGACTTTTCTCAATTTCACCAATTTTTTATTAACCGATCCCGTATTCCATGAAAATTCGAGTATCGAATTTTATCAATATTTTGCTTCTCTAGCCAAAGATAAATTATGTAATTAGCTAAGTTATAAGCATTTTTTCTTTAACACGTACGTTGTACGTGTCTAGTTAATTTATTAGTAAATTTTATAAATTATAGTAAAATTAAGTTTATGATGTTATAAAATAGCACAAATTAATGACTAATATTTAATTTAATTATTATTTCATCAGAAAAATGATGAATTTAAATTATTATGAATAATGATTGATTTGTTCTTAAGATCTTGTAAATTCTTTTATAAAATAAAATAATAATAAAATATAGTTCATTCCATTATAGTGTTTTTCATTTAAAAAACACTATATTAAGAAAACTATTTATTTGTTTTAATTTGAAATAATATCATGTCATTTGAAATGCATTTGTTACATACCTAGGCAAATTTTCACATATTTAATCCATTCTTTACGGGTTTAACACGTCTTTTTACCGATTTTATTTATTTTAAATCGTTTTAATTTATATTTTTATTTGATTTGCCCGTTCTTTTATCCGTGTAACCCACATTAATTATTTTTTCCATTTTTTGTCGATTTTTTTTTTCCGGTTTCACCTTGTTTTTTGTCGGTTAAACTGTAATTTTATTATAGATTTCACTCGTTTTTACCTATTTCACACGTTTTTCAATTGATTTACTTGTTTTTTTCATCAATTTCACCTCATATTTCATTGATTTCACATGTTTTCACCGCCTTTACATTTGTTCCCCGATTCACTGATTTCACCAATTTTTAAAGGTTTCATCTGTTTTTCACTAATTTCACTGGTCTTATTCGATTTTCACGAGTTCTATTCAAAGTTATGTGATTTTGTATGTATTTACAATTTCATGGGCACCTTTTTACTGGCTTCATTCATTTTTACCAACTTTAAAAGTATTCACCAATTTCAGCCAATTTTTTATTTATTTTTTTTATCATTTTTACATGTTTAAATGACTTTTATCAATTTCACCAATTTTTTATTAACCGATCCCGTATTCCATGAAAATTCGAGTATCGAATTTTATCAATATTTTGCTTCTCTAGCCAAAGATAAATTATGTAATTAGCTAAGTTATAAGCATTTTTTCTTTAACACGTACGTTGTACGTGTCTAGTTAATTTATTAGTAAATTTTATAAATTATAGTAAAATTAAGTTTATGATGTTATAAAATAGCACAAATTAATGACTAATATTTAATTTAATTATTATTTCATCAGAAAAATGATGAATTTAAATTATTATGAATAATGATTGATTTGTTCTTAAGATCTTGTAAATTCTTTTATAAAATAAAATAATAATAAAATATAGTTCATTCCATTATAGTGTTTTTCATTTAAAAAACACTATATTAAGAAAACTATTTATTTGTTTTAATTTGAAATAATATCATGTCATTTGAAATGCATTTGTTACATACCTAGGCAAATTTTCACATATTTAATCCATTCTTTACGGGTTTAACACGTCTTTTTACCGATTTTATTTATTTTAAATCGTTTTAATTTATATTTTTATTTGATTTGCCCGTTCTTTTATCCGTGTAACCCACATTAATTATTTTTTCCATTTTTTGTCGATTTTTTTTTCCGGTTTCACCTTGTTTTTTGTCGGTTAAACTGTAATTTTATTATAGATTTCACTCGTTTTTACCTATTTCACACGTTTTTCAATTGATTTACTTGTTTTTTTCATCAATTTCACCTCATATTTCATTGATTTCACATGTTTTCACCGACTTTACATTTGTTCTCCGATTCACTGATTTCACCAATTTTTAACGGTTTCATCCGTTTTTCACTAATTTCACCGGTCTTATTCGATTTTCACGAATTCTATTCAAAGTTATGTGATTCTGTATATAATTATCAATTTCATGGGTACCTTTTTACTGGCTTCATTAATTTTTACCAACTTTACAAGTATTAACCAATTTCAGCCAATTTTTTTTTAATCATTTTTACATGTTTAAACGATTTTTCTCGATTTCACCAATTTTTTATTAACCGATCCCGTATTCCGTGAAAATAATTCCGTGAAAATTTGAGTATCGAATTTTATTAATATTTTGCTTCTCTAGCCTAAGATAAATTATGTAATTAGCTAAGTTATAAGCATTTTTTCTTTAATATGTACGTTGTACGTGTCTAGTTAATTTTTTAGTAAATTTTATAAATTATATTAAAATTAACTTTGTCATGTCATAAAATAACGCAAATTAATGACTAATATTCAATTTAATTATTATTTCATCAGAAAAATGATGACTTTAAATTATTATAATGAAATATAAAATAATGATTGATTTATTCTTAAGGTCTTTTAAATTTTTTTCTAAAATAAGATAATAATAAAATATAGTTCATTCTATTATAGTGTTTTTCATTTAAAAAACACTATATTACGAATATTTGTTTTAATTTGAAATAATATCATGTCATTTGAAATGCATTTGTTACATACCTAGGCAAATTTTCACATATTTAATCCATTCTTCTCGGGTTTAACACGTCTTTTTACCGATTTTATTTATTTTAAATCGTTTTAATTTATATTTTTATTTAATTTGCCCATTCTTTTATCCGTGTAACCCACTTTAATTATTTTTTCCATTTTTTGTCGATTTTTTTTTATTATTTTTCCGGTTTCACCCTATATTTTGTCGGTTAAACTGTAATTTTTTTTTTTTTTATAGATTTCACTCGTTTTTACCTATTTTTACACGTTTTTCAATTGATTTACTTGTTTTTTTTCATCAATTTCACCTCATATTTCATTGATTTCACATGTTTTCACTGACTTTACATTTGTTCACCGATTCACTTATTTCACCAATTTTTTACGGTTTCGTCCGTTTTTCACTAATTTCACCGGTCTTATTCGATTTTCACGAATTCTATTCAAAGTTATGTAATTTTGTATGTATTTATCAATTTCATGGGCACCTTTTTACTGGCTTCATTCATTTTTACCAACTTTACAAGTATTCACCATTTTCAGCCAATTTTCCTTTTTATCATTTTTACATGTTTAACCGACTTTTCTCGATTTCACCAATTTTTTATTAACGGATCCCGTATTCCATGAAAAGAACTCCGTGAAAATTCGAGTATCATCAATTTCATCCATTTTTTACAAATTTAACCTGAATTTTCATCGATTACACAATTTTTTTTAGATTTATATTCTATCATCTTCACTAATTCACTATACTAATAATCCTTATTCTAATGGCTTACATGAAATTAACTTTTATGTGGTTGGATTAGGATATGGACTTTTGGAATTTCGATAGGGAAAGAATTTGTAAGGTATATTTTTTCAAGTGGTAGTATTTATATAGAAGTATGCTTCTTCAAATATTTTCTATTTTTTCAATTTTTGTCTTCTCTTCCACTTCTCAATTTTGAGTTTCTTCTTCTTTGTCCCATTTTATATATGTGTATCTTTTTTTTATTCTTTTGTTCTAGTTTTTACCGTTTACATTTGCCCACCATATTCCATCTTCTACAATTTTTAGACAATAGTTTCAATAAAATAAGGACTGTTACATTTTTAATTCATGACAGTGGATTTGAAGGAAAACAGAGAAAAAGTTATTGTTAAATGTGTTAAACCTATCCGATTAATTTATCCAGATTCGGAAAGAAGTAATGGAAATCGACTCAAGTCCGGATCAACTCACAGCTAGCCTAGCCTTATTCTGTATAAGATAAGGCTAACCTAACCATTATAATCATTACTTAAAAGGACAAAAGGCAATTCAAAAATCTGCTCTGGTTGAGGTAAGTCTACAGAGTACCGCAAGAAATTACTGAAAAATAATTCCAAAATCTAAACTTCCATTTGTAGTTTAGCATTACACAAGATATTGGAAACCAGGCCGGCCCTGAGTTTTCGATGACCCTAAGTCAAATTTTAAATTGTGGCCCTCAAATTTATACGTACAACAAAATTATGTTAATAATAAATACAAACTTTTTAAAGCAATGCAAACAAACTACTAATTAGAAAAATAATAAACAATTCGAATAATAAATCAAATATAATCTCGCTTTGTAAAAAACATCGATAACACAAGGTATAGTTTTACATAATAAGAAAATGATTATATCCTATAAATTTTTGGAGTAAAATCACAAATTACACTTGCATAATCATGAACTGAGCTAGGCGTATTTAAATTGGGGGGGGGGGGGGGGGGGGCGAAATTTTTGGGTAACGAAGTCGATATTTTTTTCAATGTTATTATAAAATAACTAAAACAAATTTAAGGTAAAGTGATACAATGATTTTATCCATAAAAAAACGAAAAATATACACTAGCAAGTTTTTTCAAAAGTAAGATATTTTTTTATAAATAATTAGCAGCACATATTCATAACACTCAATACGGATGTTTAAAATGCAATTCAATTGAACAAAAAATAATTTGGTAGCAACTTCATATATTTATGATGTTCAAATAAAATGACAAAAATTAACTTAGATTATAATAAGTTTATAATTTTATCTAATAACAGGGTAAAAGGATATACTAGGAATTTTTTAAATGTCTATTCAACAGATCGTTCAGAAGATTGAAGAATTGATAAGAAGATAATGAACACTTTACAAAATAAATTCAATTTTATAAAGAAAATAATGATATAAAAAGTACAAATATTAAATCTAAATTTTTTTATATGCTAATTCATATGACCATATTTATGCGTCGACAATAACTGAATTAGAATTGCACAGGACATAAGAATATATAAAACAAAACATGAGAATATATAAAACAAAACTAAACACTTCTCCTCCAGTGGGTTTCGAACTTAGAACATCATGGTTGACAAACAGTTGTTACAGCTACTAGGCCAACTGAGCTTTGCTTGTAAGAATTGATAAATAATATTACTAATAGGAATTAATTGTTTTCTACCTACTATATATTAATATTTTTTTTTGGAGACCCTCGACTATCGGTGGCCCTAAGCGACTGCCTATACGGCTTATACTCAGGGCCGGCCCTGTTGGAAAGAACCAGGACCACTAAAAGATGCAGATTAAGTGCCTTGACTTCAGTCTCCATGACCCCAGCATTTTTCCAGATAAAAGGAAAGGATCATATGCATATATTGAATACAAAGTTTTACAGGACCTCCACCTGCATCCACTATAAAAATAAAAAAGCGTTCGACAAACAAATGGAAGAAAACATAATACTAAGATGATATGTTGGCTGGTGCCGCGTTCAACTTTGGAATAACCGAGCATTTTGAAACTTTGGCAAGAGACAAAATATAGCAAACAAAGCAAAAAAATAATGTAAGTTGTAGTGCAAATTAACGGCAGGCAACTTGGACAAGTTGAAGTACCTGTGCTCTTAATTTAATAACTTCTTGGCCTAGGTTATCGTTAGTCATTTTCGCATCATCCAGAACAGCTTTAGGTGATGTAAGATCTCCCAAAGTGGGTGTTGGTGTAGTAGATCGAGGAGGACTAGCACGTCTAGATATTGGTGATGTAGCTCGAAAAACAATCCTTGATCCAGGAAGAAGCCGAGAAAAACTTCTTGGACGAACCAAATACCTGATTGAAAGACTGGGAGGTATACTGGGAGCTTCCATTTGGGATTGGAGATACACGACTACTATTGAATTCCAACTTTTTGTTTCCCTTCGAGGAACGGCTATTCCCTTGGTTCAAGTCATTGACGGAAACTAGCTAGATGGGGACGAGCTTTGTTATCCAACTTCTCATCTTTGTCTATAACATCATTCATACTTCCTCTTCTACTCATGGAAGAATGAGATGGTGTTTCAGTTTAAATTGCTTTTTTCAACTTACTGAAACAATTATCACAAACACGGTACGGTTTATTTGGATTTGGTGCCATAGAAGCCCTCAGTGACTTCTTGCTGCTGCATGAATGACAAAACACAAGTCCGCAGTTGTAACAATTGTGACGTCTTCTTTTGAAATTAAATGGTAAACGGCAGCCCGAACACGTGGACTGATCAGCTCCTGAGATGGATTTGTGAAGGCAGATAACTGCTGTGAAATTAGTACCACAAGCAATAGTCTTTACTTGCTTGTCTTTCAAAGCCTCAACTAAAGTCGGAAAATTTCTGCCATGTGCATCTCCATGACCCAATCTCCCATTTACTCCCTTCCCCCATGTATAAACTTCAGTTCTTGAAGTCAACACAGCCACGTGATAGGCACCACAAGCTATCTCCTCTACGAAACTCTTCAAAAGTTTTCCTTCCACACGAGACGGCAGCTTCCCATCAACTTCAGGGTTTCCCAACTGTCCATAAACTGGCATACCCATGGTGTAGACATGGCCAGAGGTTGTAAGAGCCACTGTCAGTGTCTCCCCACAGGCAACCTGGCAAAAGTTAGGTTCAACAAGAGCATCGACACAAGTTGGAACAAGTTTTGATTTCTTGTGACCATGTCCAAGTTGACATCTGTCGCCATCTCCCCATGTAAAAAGTTTACCTGAAGAACAGTTACTGGAACTTGAGCTTCCAACCATAAGTTCAGCAATAGCAGCAGAATGCCAGACACCACATGCTGCCCGCACAGTACGGAGACCCTTGAGAGATTCCACTTCCCTAGGCTTTGAAACACTTTCTCGATCTCCATGACCAAGAACCCCAAAGGTTCCATCACCAAAAGTAAGCAACTGCCCAGAAGAGGTGACAACAGCCGTATGCCAAGGCCCACATGAAATTGAAGAAACATGTATGCCTTCCAGAGGTCCATTTACTCTTTTTGGCACCCAATGACTTACTTCATTTCCGTGCCCTAGAAGACCAAAATGACCATCACCCCAAGTATACAAATCTCCATAAAGTGTGACAGCACAAGAGTGATATTCACCACATGCAACGAGCTTAATGTTTGTATTGCTCATGGCATCAATGAGCTTTGGATGCAAGACATCAGAATCTACACCATGACCAAGCCTACCACCCGATTCCTCGCCCCAAGAAATTAAAATATCTTTCCTTGTTTGGTCACTAGGGCAGCATGTCGTCCACCACAAGCTATGTTCTGAACATCTAATACAACCGCATATTCCAATGCCTTGGGCAACAATGAATCCATTTTGACTCCAACACAACTTCCAACTCTCTGTGTGCCACCACCCATAACACCATCCCCTGTACCTTCACCCCAAATAAAAACATCCCCCATGGCATCACCATCATCATGAACGGCTTTCTTTTCACCAGGTTCGTAATCGTTTTCATCCCGAAATTCATTAGATGTCGAGCTCCAAGCGTAACTGAAATCTGATGATGAGGATGTGGAGCAGATGCTTGGGCTTCTTGATTGATCATGACAAAGTTGCCAAAGCTCCTCACGCCTAATCACTGCTGCTACGAGTCGCTCCCAATTGTCGTGGACATCGATCTCTTGTGTTTGAATTTAATTGAATTGTCCTAAAAATGTTAGGAAATTCTTGTGCACTCTATTTATATAGTTTGTACATATTGTAATTAAGAAGACTATGTTGTTTATTAGGAATTTCCAAGAAAATGTATTTCTAAGGGTAAAATTCAAAAGCAAAAAAGTAATCAAGTGTTAAAAGAAAAATTTTTCATTGTTATTATCTATATAGTAATATAATTAAGAAGATTTCTTCCTTGGGAATTTCCAAGAAAATGTACGCAAAAATCCAAAGCAAACAAGTAATCAAAATATTAAAGAATTGCTCGATTGATATTATCTAATCTTGAGCTGTTGGAAATAAAATTTTGTAAACTACAATTAGAGTAAATATATAAACCAGAACAATGTTACCGAAATCGGGTTGAGTCGCGGACCACGCTTTCTTTATGCAAATTTCGCAGCTCTGCCCCCTATTTGTGCTAGCAGTGTATAACCTCGATTGCTCCAGAATAAAACAAACTTAGATTCTGTTTTGTCTCGAAAACTTAGATCCTCAACGAAATCTTTGAGGATGAAACTCGGATGTACTATCACCCATAAATTTACTTACTGCTTGGAATTCTCTAAAGTGTAATATTGCAATACTACAAAAATTGTTTGGACTTTCGTAAGGCAAGAACTTTCGGTTTTTTGGAAATGTATGTTTATAGAACTAAACAAACTCTCTGCTAGTTATTTTATGAAGGAAAAAACAAAAGCTACTTTCCAATTTTTCTTGTTCCAAAAAAAAGGTGAAATCATGGTGAGAGGAGGTAAATCATGGTGACTCAACCGGCAACAGAGGCTGGGACCAGTGCTCACTGCGCACAAGGAGCCCCTCTCATTTTTTGAGAGGTTGCTCCCACACTGCCGCTGGTGAGGTTCGATTCTTGATCTCTTGTTCCAAATTCCACCTCTGAGACCTGTTGAGCTGTCTATGCGGGCTACTTTTCAATTTTTCTTGTTCCAACTTCCCCCTCTGAGACCAGTTGAGCTGCCCATGCGAACCTACTTTCCAATTTTTCTTGATAGAACAGAGAATGGTTGAGACAAAAAGGTAAAGTGGAAATCAAAAGTGTTTTAATATTCCACAAAGTTTGACCGAAGCATTCAGAGAATTTTTAAAAGCTATGTAACTCTAGGAATTGTTGATGTGATAAACTTAACAAAGTACCACTTTATTTATAGATTAATTTATCAACAAAAATTGAGTAATTCACGGTTCAGTTGCAATGTAAACTGATGATTTTTTAAATTACTAGAAAAATGCACGTATGTTGTACGTGTCTAGTAAATTTTATAAATAATTTGATAAATTATAGTAAAATAAACTTTATCATATCACAAAATAGCACAAATTAATGATTAATATTCAATTTAATCAATAAAAATGATGTCTTTAAATTATTGTAATCAAATATAATTGATTGATTAGTTCATATGATCTTGTATATATTTTCTAAAATAAGATCATAACAAAGTTATTTAGTTCAATCCATTATAGTAGTTTCCATTTAAAATTATTTATTTTAAATGTGTATTTATTATTTGAAATGCATTTGTTTACGGATAACTTTTTATCCTCTCATGCCCATATGTAGGACATCTTACCTCAGTTGATTAAATCCAACCAAAAGAGATTTCTTAAGCAATTAGAGTGTTGAGGGAATTTTGAAGATGGTATAATAGTCTTGAGATCAAATTAGAGTTTTACATGGTGAGTGAAAGAATTGAGAGTGAGAAAGGGATAACTTAATTCAAGTAGTTTAAAAAAAAAAAGTATACATCTTTGCTACATCCTCCTATACACCAATTTCACCTCATATTTTATTGATTTCATATGTCTTCACCGACTTTATATTTGTTCCCCGATTCACTGATTTTACCAGTTTTTAACGATTTCATCCGTTTTTCACTAATTTAACTAGTTTTATCCGATTTTTACGATTTTTATCCAAAGTTATGTGTTCCATATGTATTTATCGATTTCTTGGTCGCCTTTTTATTGGCTTCACAAGTTATTTACCAACTTTACAAGTGTTCACCAATTTCACCAATATTTTTATCATTTTTACATATTTTAACCGACTTTTCTCAGTTCCACCAATTTTCATTAACCAATCCCGTATTCCATGAAAGAACTCCATGAAAATTCTAGTATAATCAATTTCCCAAAAAAAAAAAAATTAGATTTATTTCCTATCATCTTCACTAATGCACTTTACTAATATTCCTTATTCAAATGACACGATGTGGTGGCTAGTGTTGATTAGCAGGCATATACATGAAATTAGCTTTTATGTGGTTGGATATGGGCTTTGAAATTTCAATAGCGAAATGAACTCTAAGATATATTTTCTCAAGTGGTAGTGTTTATGTAGAAGTATAATTCTTCATGTTTTTTCCTATTTTGCCATTTAAAATAAATTTTAAGTAAGGGCATATTAGCCTTCATAAAAAATTCAAGAAATTCTATTTTCTGAACTCGTACTTTTATATGTATCTATAAATCAAATGTGGGTTTACCCATTCAACAACAAAACTTTATTTGATTTCAAAACATGAGGAAAGCTGGTGAACTAGGGGTGTTCATAAACCCGCTACACCCGACCCACCCGCCCGATCTGACCTAACCCAACCTACCCGCAACCCGCCAGTTTAATTTTTAAAATAATAATTATGGGTTGGTAACGTGTAAACCCGCATAGTATTGGTCGGATGACGGGTTTGATGGTTAATAAACCGATCAATCCGCAACCCACACTTAATCATCTTTAGTGTACTTCTTATACATGTGTTTAATAATAGTGTGAAATAAATCACATTTACTAACAAATGACTAAGAAAAACAAAGTTTATTTTTTATATTAATGTTCATGGTATACGTAAGATTGTACATGATTTGGTAATCATTTTTTTACTCTAATTTATCTCTAATTATAATCATTGACAAATAAGTTGGTAAAAATAAATATTATTGCAAAGATACATAGTTAGTATCTAATTTTTAAGTGTGATATTGAAAATGTGTATGTTTTTTTTAATCGATTTAATAATAGCAACAATAAGTGTTTGATTTTATATTTGCATGTATTTATATAATTACTCATAAACTTTATCAACCCTCAAATCCACCCGACCAACTTGCCAACCCGCCTCACCCGAACCGAGAGATTTATGAACATAAAAATGCTAGTGCGATTTAAAATTTTGACAACCTTGGGTCGGGTTGATTTGTTCATATACACCCGCCCAAACCCAACCGAGTTCACTCTATGGTGAACTGCTGGAGAATATTTTGGGATATAATTTGATTGGTTCAAGGCAAAAAACGCGAGAAGACTTGGCCTTATTTTCATTGCATCAAAATTACATTCTATTAATTTAAATCTAATTTTAAAATATTCACACAAAATCCCAACAATCAACCGCTTGAATTTTCAAAATCGTTTTTCATCGAGCAGTCTAAACTATATAAGATTGTGCATAAACAAAGGTGTCTTTCGACTTGAACCCTTGCGTAGTGATAATGCTTTAGATTATACTAGAGTAACTCGTAGTTTTGAACTCTATCTCTAATAACATTACACGCACAACCGTACCATGGGTGAAGTTCAAATCCCGTGAATTACGGCCCTGCACGCATATCCCGTGTAGTGAAAGCTCTAGAAATTTTTTTACAGCAATTTTCATAGGAAGCGGCCAAACTTCCACATTCACTTAGGTGAGACTATCAAGAGTACTCATGCAGCTAGGTACTCCACTCCACATAGAGTATAGATCTCATTAAGAGTTTAACTCATCCTTCATTCGCTTCAGGATATCAACATAGGAATGGTACTCAGAATAATATAATAGCATGATTAACTTCATATCATCACTACTTATTATTACCCATTGAACCTATTTCTTCGGATCTCCAGTCTATGGGTCGGGTTACCATCATGATGACTCGTCAAGATAGAGGCAATAGTCTCATTCCTTTTGAGGTTTTATAAACCTTCTCTCTAGCTAACTCTTTCATCAAAGGATCGGCTAAGTTATCATCATAACGTACATGATCCACTATCACAACTACAATAGAGAGAAATTCTCTCACAGTATTGTGTTTATGATGTATTTGTCGTCTCTTAATGTTATAGTAACGGTTCTGGATTTTTGAGATAGCCGCAGTACTATCACAATGGATCAAGATATCTAGAATCGATTTTTCCCATAAGGGAATATCAGCTAGATGGCTTCATAGCCATCCTGCTTCTTCACTAGCCGTAGCCAGTGCTATAAATTCAGACTCCATCGTAGATTGAGCCAAAATAGTTTGTTTCTTTGATTTCCATGAAACAGCGCCACCAGCTATGCTAAACATATAGCCGCTAGTTGCTTTGGAGTCATCTGAAAGGGTGTTCCAATCATCATTGCTATATCCTTCAAGGACATCGGCAAACTTCTGACAGTGTAATCTAAGGTTAATGTTCCTCTTAAGGTACCTCATAAACCTTTCAATAGCATGCCAATGCTCAATACTAGGTCTACTCGAAAATCTGCACAGTAGTCCAACAACATAAGCAATGTCAGGCTAGTGCAATCAGTAGCGAAACGAAGGCTACCAATGATGCTCGCATACTCAGTTTGTCTAACACTGTCACCGGTGTTCTTGAACAACTTTACACTAGGATCATAATGAGTACAAGCAGGTTTACAGTCAAAGTAATTGTATTTCTTTATGATCTTTTCGATGTAATGAGATTGATCCAAAGAAATTCCCTTTTCTGACCTAGTAATTTTAATACCAAGGATTACTTTCACTTCTCCTAAATTTTTCATATCAAAGTTAGCACTTAACATAGATTTCACATTACTCACAACATGAATATTTGAGCCAAAGATAAGCAAGTCATCCACATAAAGACATATAATAATACAAATGTCATTTTCAGATTTATAGTAAATGCATTTGTCACTTTCGTTCACTTGAAAACCATGCGAGATAACAAGGTTGTCAAAATTTTCATGCCATTGTTTAGGTGCTTGTTTTAAACCATAAAGTGATATATCTAGTTTGCAAACTTTTTTTTCTTGACCAGGTATTACAAAACCTTTAGGTTGGTCCATATAAATCTCTTCTTCTCATTCACCATTTAGAAATGCGGTTTTAACAACCATTTGGTGCACTACTAGATCATGAATAGCAGCTAAAGAAATTAGCACTCGAATATATGTTATTCTAGTTACAGGAGAAAATGTGTTGGTCCCAAAGTGGTCAGATGAGGTCTAGAGGAGGGGGGGTTAATAGACTTTAAAAACTTTTTGTCTCTTTTTCTATAAGATGAGTTCGCTTATCAGCAGGGTAAGATGACTATGCTGATTCTGCACTAAAGTGATCAGTAAAGCATACTACTTGGCTGATTTTGCTTATCAATCTTATACAGTCAGAGTTTCAAACAATGATGCAGCAGATATGTATGTGTGCTTTTCAATCAACGTTTCAAACTCAATTTAAACTTTAAAGCACAAAGAAAGTTTTACCCCAAGTTATAAATTCCTCAATTTAAAAGACTCTTCTTTTAAAGTATTTACTTAGCTTATGAAATATGCAATGCAAGACAAGTAAAGTAAATAACACAAGGAATTTTCATAGTGGTTATATGGATAAAAATCATTTAGTCCACTCTTCCAAGTCACTTAGATCTTGGGTTATACTATAAGCACACAGTTTACAATATACTCTGCTTACGTCAAACAACAAATGAAATGGTCACAAGTGCATAGTAAGAAATCACTCAGAAATCCTACTCTCGGAAGTTAGATTGCTCACAAAGATGAATCTACACTTCTCACAACACTCAGTATAGGAAATCACTCAGAAGACCTATACTACAAAGTTATATCACTCACAAAGATGGAAATAAACTCCTTCAATTTACAGTTAAATGTCACTCAGACAGACAAATGTTTGATCTTTATTCTTCAACAAATGACTTTGCTTGTGATCAGACGACTCAACTGATAGATCTTGCTCTAAGGATATGATCTTGATTTGTGCAAGTCTCTCTTCAATCTTCAGTCTCTGGTCTATTTATACTCGCGAATTTGAAATTCTGCCCGTTGAAGATAGGCAAAATTACATTTTAATCCTGAGCAACGGTCTTCATTTCTACGGCAGCTTTTGCAGACTGTTCACTGTACACACTGCTGTATGGGTATCTACTTTATGTCAGTCACAATTAATGCACTCAGCTTGTTACCGTTGGTGAGCTTACTGACCGACTTCACTTAGCTGGTGGGATTACTCTACTGATGGTTACTCTGCTGATTCAAGAATGAACACATCTATCTTGACTCGGCTGATAATACCCATCTAATTTTCATTGATCCGATATCCCACTTAGCTGATTTGGTCACATATCTTCTAGACCGTGAGAGAGGTTTACTAAACTTTTTAGTTCTTAGTTGATGACTTCTTTTTTTAACCATTTTAACCTTTATACCCATTTTGTCATATTCGAAACCTTCTACTCAAATCTTCTACTTAATTCTTAACTCAGCTGATAACCACTAAGCTGTTCTTGAGTTAATAATTTCTTCCAACAATTTTCCCCTTTTTGATGATGACAAGACCTTCAACTAAGAACGTCTTCTAAGTTTTTGGTTTCGGTCTTTATATTCTATGGTGGAAATCAATTGTTGCATTTGATCTAATACAACTTTCGAAACCAATTGTTGGTTGCTTTCACTTTTTGATTTTCTTCTGTTAAAGATTTCTTAGTTGCATCTCTATCTTCCCCATTTTCGTCATCAACACCAATCCATAGTTGCATTTCTTTCTTCTTCTTCCTTTTGCAAACTTAGTATATATGCTGAAAACATGTAGGTGAGTACTTAGTTGTTCGGGTAGTTGGCTGAAAAAATAACTTCTTCCAACATTCAGTAGTCTTCTTTGCTATTTATCACTCCAGCTAGAATCACTGTTCCCCTTGACTTCAAGAATTGATACCGCTTGTTGGAATATATATTCTCGAATGTCACTTAGCTGTTGAGTTCCAGTCTGCTGACAAGAAGCAGTCTTCTGATAACTTCATTTGACTTATTGAGAACTTCATCTCTAATCAGGAACACTACTAGTCGTACACGTTCCCCCTGAGTTCAAGAATTTGTAATCAAGTAATCTTATGAGAGTCACTCTCTAAAGACACTCCACCGTTGAATTTTAGTAAGTTGTTGAGATAATTCTTCTGATATGTTCTCCCTCAGCTTATGAATTCAAAATCAACAAACCTAATTTCAACTATTGAGAGCTGAAATACTATTGTCACATGGTTGACTAATGCTCAACAGATTGTAGATACCACTTGTTAGAATCTAATACCACTTGTTATCCTTGAAATCTCCAAATGTAGCGTCTACCACTTGTTGAATGATACCATTGTTGTTGTTGAAACATGCAACTGCTGATACCACTTTTTGATGCACTTGTTGGTAAAACCACTGTTTGAACTTGTTGAAATTTGCAAGGACAGTCAACTCATCTTTGTTATCTCACATGTGCTTTAGCTACAAAATAGATGATTGTTTTGGTACTCTTTATTTATTAGGTCCTGTGGGGTTAGTGTAACATTTGACATGTGATGATCTAGTGACTTCAGTTTCATCATGAAGCAGTGCTCATGATAAATATAGTGCTCATAAGCAAGGTAAGATGCATGAAGTAAGTGATAAACATGCATTTGATAATGAGGATGACAATCAACATAGTGAATATGATCAGCATGATAATATTGATAAGCATAGTACATGTCATAATAATCATTATCATAATGTGACTCAAATTATTGCCAATTAAATGTTGTTGCCTCATTTTCTTCCTTGAGTTACCTAATAACTCTCCTATAGAATTAGCAGACTTAACATTTTTAATTTTACTTTTATCAGCAACATCTTTCAGCTTACTCGGCTGATGAGTTTACTAGTCTGTTTAGTCTTAGATTGCTTACTAGGTTTTCTAACCTTTTGAGCATCAGTAGGCTCCTTCTCTTTAGCCTCTGGTTTCTTTTTAGAGAATGATGCAATTACTTCTTTCAAGTTCATTTATATTTTCTATACAAACTGCATTCTCAGCTTTTAGAGTTTCATTCTCATGCTCAAGCTTTTTGTAATCAGCTGATTCTTGAGGTTTTCAACCTGAAGTTTTAGTGATTTGTTTTTGCTCTTTTCAGCAGATTTATCTTTTCATTAAGCTTGGCAAATGCAACAATAATATTTGAATTTGTAATTTACGTTTGTTCAACTATTCAAATAGTGCATTTTATTAAGAATAGAAGTTACCCCAGTTTAAGAATCATCAGATTCGATGACAGTTAAGCATAATGTTTCAGGTACTTCTTCGAATTCTTCATCAGACAACTGGTTGTCTGAATAAAATATGCCGGAGTTTATTAGCTTTGCTGCATCAGCTAAATTTGCTCTTACTAAGCTTACGCTCCTTTTTAGCCCGCTTTTCCTTTTCAGCAGACTTCTCAGATGATGAGTGTGGATGGTTTTGATCAAGAGTCCATACTCCTTGTCATTGTTCTCTCTAAGATTTGCTTTTGAGGAATCCTTGTTTTCCTGAAAATGATCAGAAGAAGATGAAATGGCATTTTCATATTTTAATTTCATATTTGTTTTATAAAACTTCTTGAAATCATTCAGAAGTAGGGCAACGTCGTCAGCAGTGTTGCTTTTTCTGAATTTAGCCGAGTCTTCTCTTCGGACTTGTCCGCTGATTTTCTTGACTTGTCTGACACGATAAGAGCAGCAGTAGGGTCTGAACTGGTTGACACTTCTAATTCCATTCTTGGCATCTTATACTCAAATGCTTTGAGGGATGAGAACAGTTCGGAAAGAAAAATCTTCCCTAAGTCCTTGATTCTTCCATGGATATCACCTTCATGTTGAATTTATGTGGAAGGGTCTTGAGAACCTTCATGGTGATCTCCTTATCTGAAACCTTTTTACCAAGCCTTAGAACTTCGTTCAGAGTTTTGGTAAATCTGGTATCCATTTGATCAATCGTTTCACCAGACTTCATCTTGAAATTTTCAAACTTCTCAAGAGCCACACTGAGCTTATGTTCTTTGGTAGCGTCGTTTCCTTCGCTTAGCTTACAGACTTTATCCCACATCTCTTTGGCTGTTTTGAGATGCTTGACCTTCTGGAATCTGTTTTTATCTAGAGCTTTGAACATTATGAACTTGGCCACCTTGTCAAGATTGATTAGCTTGACTTTTTCAGGGGTTAGCTCGTACAACTCTTTGTCAACGATCTGATCAGGCTGGTTAGTAGCCTTCATAGTCTTCTAAAATCTGAATGGTCCTTTTGTAATATATTTAAACATGTTTTAATTATAAGCAGCAAGAATGATTTCCTTTCTGATTTTCCAATATTCAAAGTCCATATGGCCAATGTGAGGAACATGGCTTATGAACTCAATATTCTAACCTTTTTTATGTTTCAAAATAATGCTAGTTTTGAATTTTTTGAAAAACACACCTAGGATCAAGTTCGTTTGATCATGTGAACCAATCTGCTCTGATACCACTTGTTGGGCTCAAAGTGGTCAGATGAGGTCTAGAGGGGGGATGGGGTGAATAGACCTCTGAACCTTAAAACTTTTTGTCTGTTTTTCTTAAAGATGAGTTCACTTATCAGCATGGTAAGATGACTATATTGATTCTGCACTAAGCTGATCAGTAAAGCAGACTACTTGGCTGATTTTGCTTATCAATCCTATACAGTCAGAGTTTCAAACAATGATGCAGCAGATATGTACGTGTGTTTTTCAATCAATGTTTTTAAACTCAATTTAAACTTTAAAGCACAAAGAAAGTTTTACCCTAAGTTATAAATTCATCAATTTAAAATACTCTTCTTTTAAACTATTTATTTAGCTTATGAAATATGCAATGCAAGATAAGTAAAGTAAATAACACAAGGAATTTTTATAGTGGTTATATGGATAAAAATCATTTAGTTCACTCTTCCAAGTCACTTAGATCTTGGTTTATACTACAAACACATAATTTATAATATACTCTGCTTGCACCAAACAACAAATGAAATGGCCACAAGTGCGTAGTAAGAAATCACTTAGAAATCCTTCTCTCGAAAGCTATATTCACAAAGATGAATCTACATTTCTCACAACACTCAGTATAAGAAATCACAAAGTGGGTTATAGAACAACGGAAGTGGGTTTTTTTTGTTTGAAATAACAAGTATCCCATCTCGTTGATCTTGTTTTCGAGCTTCCCCCTCAACCCGGAGGCGAGTTATGAGACTTTCAAGAAAATTCTTTAGTTTTGTCTCTAAGGACATTTTTGAAATCTTTCCAAGAAGGGGACAGTTTGTCAATAATGACAACTACTTGGAATTGTTCGTCTAAGGCCATGCTTTCAAACTTGATTTCGTGGGCTATTATTTGAGTTCATGGGATTGGGTTTCTACAAACTTGTCATCAGTCATTTGAAATTTCAAGTAACGACTCGCATCATTTTTTTTTGTACCGGCCTCTTCAGTGTCGTATTTTTTCTGAAGGGCTTCCCAAATGGCTTTTGCACTTTCTTCATTACAATAGCAATCGTACAAGTCATCGGACAGACCATTTAAAATGAAATTTTTACACCAAAAATCATTTTCATTCCAAAGTTCTATTTCCTTAGTTTGGTCTTCGATAGGCACAGTAGGTCCGGTAGGTAGGGTAGGCTTTTCACTAGTACAGGTGTGAGCAACTTTTTTCATAGTAAGAAAAAATAACATTTTTTGCTTCCATTGTTTAAAGTGAAAGTCTTCCAAACGAAATGGCTTATTGAAATCAATTGCCGTATCATATATAGTAGAAAACCAAAATCAAGTTTGCCTCAAATTGTTGGAAATACAATTTTGTAAACTGCAATTAGAGTAAATATAAAAACCAGAACAATGTTACCGAAATTGGGTTGAGTTGCGGACCACGCTTTCTTTAGGCAAATTTCGAGGCTCTACCCTTATTTGTGTTAGCAGTGTATTACCTAGATTGCCCCAAGATAAAACAAACTCAGATTTCGTTCTGTCTCGAATTCAGTGCACCCTAGAAACTCGGATGTACTATCACCCTTAAATTACTTACTGCTCGGAATTCTCTAAAGTGTAATATTGCAATACTACAAAAATTGTTTTGACTTTTGTTAGGCAAGAACTTTCGGTTTTTTGGAAATGTATGTTTATATAACTAAACAAACTCTCTGCTAGTTATTTTATAAAGGAAAAAACAAAAACTACTTTCCAATTTTTCTTGATAGAACAGAGAATGGTTGAGACAAAAAGGTAAAGTGGAAATCAAAAGTGTTTTAATATTCCACATAGTTTGACCGAAGCATTTAGAGAATTTTTAAAAGTTGTGTAACTCTATGAATTGTTGATGTGATAAACTGAATAAAGTACCACTCTCTTTATAGATTAATTTCTCAACAAAAATTGAGTAATTCACGGTTCATTTGGAATGTGAACTGATGATTTTTTAAATTATAAATCAAACGCAGGTTTACCCATTCTTCAACAAAACTTTATTTGATTTCAAAACATGAGGAAAGCTGGTGAACTAAGGTGTTCATAAACCCGCTACACCTGACCCACCCGCCCGATCTGACCCAACCCGTCGCTTTAATTTTTAAAATAATAAATTACGGGTTGGTAACTTGTAAACCCGCAGAGTGTTGATCGGATGACGGGTTTGATGTTTAATAAACCGATCAACCCGCAACCCACACTTAATCATCTTTAGTGTACTTCTTATACATGTGTTTAATAATAGTGTGAAATGAATAACATTTATTAACAAATGACTAAGAACAAAAAATAAACTTTCATCAAGTTTCTTGTTTATATTAATGTTCATGGTATACCTAAGATTGTACATAATTTGCTAATCATTTTTTTACTCTAATTTATCTCTAATTATAATCATCGACATATAAGTTGGTAAAAATAAACATTATTGCAAAGATACATAGTTAGTGTCTAACTTTTAAGTGTGATATTGAAAATGTGTATGTTTTTTTTAATCGATTTAATAATAGCAACAATAAGTGTTCGATTTTACATTTGCATGTATTGATATAATTACTCATAAACTTTATCAACCCGCAAATCCATCCGACCAACTTGCCAACCTGCCTCACCCGAATCGAGCGGTATATGAACATAAAAATGCTGGTGCGATTTAAAATTTTGACAACCCGCATATATTGGGTCGGGTAGATTTTTTCATATACACCCGCCCAAACCCGACCGCGTTCACCCCATGGTAAACTGCTGGAGAATATTTTGGGATATAATTTGACTGGTTCAAGACTAAAACGTGAGAAGACTTGGCCTTCTTTTCATTGCAGTCATTACATTCTATTAATTTAACTCTGATTTTAAAATATTCACACAAAATCCCAACAATCCCCCACTTGAATTTTTAAAATTGTTTTTCATCGAGCAGTCTAAACTATATAAGATTGCGCATAAACAAAGGTGTATTTCGACTTGAACCCTTGCGTAGTGATAATGCTTTAGATTATACTAGAGTAACTCATAGTTTTGAACTCTATCTCTAACAACATGACACGCACAACCGTACCATGGGTGAAGTTCAAAGCCCGTGCATTACGGCCCTGACGTGTATCCCGTGTAGTGAAAGCTCTAGAAATTTTTTGCCAACAATTTTCATAGGAAGCGGCCAAACTTCCACATTCACCTAGTGAGTCTATCAAGAGTACTCCTGCAGCTAGGTACTCAACTCCACATGGAGTATAGATCTCATTAAGAGTTTAACTCATCCTTCAATCGTTTCAGAATATCAACATAGGTATGGTACTCAGAATAATATAATAGCATGATTCACTTCATATCATCACAACTTATTACCCATTGAACCCATTTCTTGGGATCTCCAGTCTATGGGTTGGGTTACCATCATGATGATTCGTCAAGATAGAGGCAATAGTCCCATTCCATTTGAGGTTTTATAAACCTTCTCTCTAGCTAACCCTCTCATCAAAGGAACGGCTAAGTTATCATCAGAACATACATGATCCACTCTCACAACTCCAATAGAGAGAAATTCTCTCACAGTACTGTGTTTACGACGTATTTGTCGTCTCTTACCGTTACAGTAACGGTTATGGATTTTTGAGATAGCCGCAGTACTATCACAGTGGATCAAGACAGCTGGAATCGATTTTTCCCATAAAGGAATATCAGCTAGCAGGCTTCTTAGCCATCCTGCTTCTTCACTAGCCTTAGCCAGTGCTATAAACTCAGACTCCATCGCAGATTGAGCCAAAATAGTCTGTTTCTTTGATTTCCATGAAACTGCACCACCAGCTATGCTAAATATATAGCCGCTAGTTGCTTTGGAGTCATCTGAAAGGGTGTTCCAATCAGCATCGCTATATCCTTCAAGGACATTGGGAAACTTCTGATAGTGTAATCCAAGGTTAATAGTCCTCTTAAGGTACCCATAACCTTTGCAATAGCATGTCAATGCTCAATACTAGGTCTACTCGTAAATCTCCAAGTAGTCCAACAACATAAACAATGTCAGGTCTAGTGCAATTAGTAGCGTAACGAAGGCTACCAATGATGCTCGCATACTCAGATTGTCTAACACCGTCACCGGTGTTCTTGAACAACTTTACACTAGGATCATAAGGAGTACATGCAGGTTTACAGTCAAAGTAATTGTATTTCTTAAGATCTTCTCGATATAATGAGATTGATCCAAAGAAATTCTATTTTCTGACCTTGTAATTTTAATACCAAGGATTACGTTCACTTCTCCTAAATCTTTCATATCTAGCACTTAACATAGATTTCACATTATTCAAAACATGAATATTTGAGCCAAAGATAAGCAAGTCATCCACATAAAGACACATAATAGTACAAATGTCATTTTCAGATTTATAATAAATGCATTTGTCACTTTCGTTCACTTGAAAACCATGCGAGATAACAAGGTTGTCAAAATTTTCATGACATTGTTTAGGTGCTTGTTTTAAACCATTATGTGGTTTATCTAGTTTGCAAACTTTTTTTTTCTTGACCAGGTATTACAAAACCTTTAGGTTGGTCTATATAAATCTCTTCTTCTTATAGAAATGCGGTTTTAACATCCATTTGGTGCACTACTAGATCATGAATAGCAGCTAAAGACAGGTGTTATTCTAGTTACAGGTGAACATGTGTTGGTCCCAAAGTGGTCAGATGAGGTCTAGAGGTGGGTGAATAGACCTCTAAATTGTTGGATGAAGATGAAGATGAAGATAAAAACTATAAATTAAGGGAGATTTTGATGATTTTCAAAACATCTTTATCAGCTAAATAATGGAAGCTTAGTTAATCCCTAAGAAGACTTTGACCAAGAAAGAAGACAAATCAGAAGGGTCAAAACCTATAGTCCATGAGAGTACTGATATTTCGCTGAAGAAGGAAATCAGTTTGGTGAATTTCAGCCGACTCAAATCAGATGTGTTCAGTTTGGGATCAGCCAAGTACTAATCGGACGAGAGACTTCAATCAGCTGAGTGAAAGCGATCAGCAAGTCACTCCAACGGTAATAAATGTACTTGAAGTAATAAATACTGAAGAGGAAGGGTAATAATGAAAAATGATTAAAGAAAAACCTCGTATCAGCTATGTGCATTTAATACGACTGCCAAAGAAGTACAGCTGAATGCACAGTGCACAGTCGCAGGTAGCCATTCCTAGGATACAGGGACCAATGCTCGAGAATTGAGAAATCTATTATGTCTTCCTTCAACGAACAGAACTCAAATCTCAAGTATAAATAGAGAGTGTCTGAAGAGTTAGAGATGAATGAAAAACAACACAATTGAGAGCATTCGAAGCAAAATTCTTTTAAGTCTCAAACTCAAGAATAGAGTACTCATCTGCCTAGTCATCTGTTGACGAAAGCGGGTTGAAGATCAAAGTTGAATACATTTTCTGAGTGAATCTGTAATATAGAGAGTGTTGTGAGAAATAGATATACATCTGAATGAGTGATATTACTTCGGAGAATAGATTTTCTTTGTGATATCCTATTACGAACTTGTGGCCAGTTCATTTGTTGTTTGGTGCAAGCAGAGTATATTGTAATCTGTGTGATTATAGTATAACCTAAGATCTGTGTGACTTGGAAGAGTGGACTAAAGGATTTACATCCATATGACCGCTATAAAAAGTCTGGTGTTTTACCTTTGCATTGATTTCTTGCATATCTTCAAAAAAGCATACTAAAACACTTTAGTTAACTGTTTGAAAGATTATAAAAAGAAGTTTGCAAAAACTAAAGGTAAAATCTTCCTAAGTTAACAAAGGTTACTTGTGAAAAAAACTTTTAAAATCCACTGCAAGTAATCTAACTAAAACTCTGATTTTACTAAAATCAGCTAAGTCATAATTAGAAGAGTGGTCAACTCTGCTGTTCAAAGCTTTGTGCGCGATCAGCTTAGTCTACTTACAATTCTTGATCAGCTTAGTCTGCTCACATAAAAGTTAGAGAAATTTTAAATCATAAATTTTTAGAGGTCTATTCACCACCCCCCTCCCTCTAGACCTCATCTGACCACTTGGGACCAACAAGAGGTATCAGAACGGGTGGTTCATCTGAATCAGTTGTCTGATCAACGAGCTTGATCCAAGTATTTTTCAAAGGTTTTAAAGTTTTCAAAAGAGCACGTTTTTAAAATTAAAAACTTTTTGAAAATAGATTGTATCAGCCATGTTCCCCACATTGGCGGTATGAGCTTTGAGGACTGGAAGATCTGCATGAAAATCTTCCTTGCTGCTTACAACGACAACATGTTTGCATGCATCATGAAAGGTCCTTTCAAAATCGCCAAGACCATAAAAGTTAACAATGAAGATATGGTGGTGAACAAAGAGCTCGAGGAGATGACGGCTGAGGAAGTCAAGTTGTTCTGATCAACGAGCTTGATCCAAGTGTTTTTCAAAGGTTTTAAAGTTTTCAAAAGAGCACGTTTTTGAAAATTAAAAACTTTTTGAAAATGGATTGTATCAGCCATGTTCCCCACATTGGCGGTATGAGCTTTGAGGACTCGAAGATCTGCATGGAAATCCTCCTTGCTGCTTACAACGACAACATGTTTACATGTATCATAAAAGGTCCTTTCAAAATCACCAAGACCATAAAAGTAAACAATGAAGATATGGTGGTGAACAAAGAGCTCGAGGAGATGACGGCTGAGGAAGTCAAGTTTTTCAATTTGGATAAACTTGGCCGTTTCATCATGATCAGAGCCCTAGACAATAACCGTTTTGACAAGGTCAAGCATTGCAAAACTGCAAAAGAGATGTGGGACAAGGTCCGTGAGATGAGTGAAGAAAACAATGCCATAAAAGAGCATAATCTGAGTATTGCTCTAGAAAAGTTGGATAAGTTCAAGATAAAGTCTGGTGAGACCATTGATCAGATAGATACAAGGTTCACCAGAACACTCAACGAAGTCTTGAAGCTGGGAAAGACCTTCACAGATAAGGAGATCACTGTTAAAGTTCTGAAGGCTCTGCCTCCCAATTTCAACATGAAGATTACAACAATGAAAGAATCAAGGGATCTGGGGAAGATCTCTCTAACAGAGTTGTTTTCTGTACTCAAGGCATACAAGTATAAACTGCCAAGAATGAGTATAGAAGAAACCTCAACTTCTAGTTCCACTGCTGCCCTGGTTGCTACTGAAAACCCAAGAAGATCAGTCAAAAAAAATAAAGAAGTGGACTCATGTGATGAGGCCATACTGCTCAACAAAAAGGAGTATACTGCTGGAGACGTCGCATTGTTGTTAAATAATTTCAATAAGTTCTACAAGAGATAAATGAAGAACAATACAACAATGCTTCTACTTTTAACCCTGCCTCTAATTCTCCTGATAGTAAGGATTCATATAAATCCAAACTAATGTGCTATAATTGCTGGAAACTGGGTCATTTCATCGGAGATTGCCCATATCTTAAAGCTGAAAAATATACGGAGGGAGAAAAGAAAATCAGAAAGGAGAGGAAACATAAAAAAGGAAAAGTGCTGATGGCTGAAGCTGAGAAGCTTGCTGCTATCTACTCGTCTGATTCGGATTCAGATACATCAGAGGATGAATCCACTGAAGATTAACAACCTGCACTTCTATGTCTGATGGCCAAAGAACCAGATGACTATGAGGATGAGGTAACTCCTTCTAAAAATGAACAATTTAGTTCATTTGAGCAAATTATTTTAATAACACAAGTGTTGTTACTGCATTTGCTAAGCTTAAGGAAGAGATGACATTGCTAAAAGAGCAAAACAGTTCTCTGAAACTCAAGGTTGAAAAACCTAAAGAATCGGCTGAATATAAACTGCTTGAGCAAGAGAATGAGCCTTTGAAAGCTGAATGTGAAATTTACAAAGGTAAAATCATGGAACTTGAGAAAGTCGTAGAGTCTCATGATAAGTCTTCTGTTGCATCAGATAACATGCTTAGTAAATAGAAACTGCATTTGGAACAGAATAAGATAGAACTGAAACATACTGAAAAATTTATATCTGCTGATAACAGGATAAGATAGAGTCTCTCCCAATTGTCGTATATCGTGGACATCTATATCTTGTGTTTGAACTTAACTGGATTGTCCTAAAAATGTTAGGAAATTCTTGTGCACTTTATTTATATAGTGTATAAACGTAGTATTTAATTAAGAAGGCCGTGTTCTTTATTAGGAATTTCCAAGAAGTTGTATTGCTACGGGCAAAAATCCAAAGCAAAAAAGTAATCAAGTGTTAAATGAAAATTGTTCCATTGATATTATCAATATAGTAATATAATTAAGAAGATTCTTTCTTGGGAATTTCCAAGAAAATGTATTGCTAAGGGCAAACTCCAAAGCAAACAATTAATCAAAATGTTAAAGAATTGATCCATTGATGTTATCTAATCTTGAGCAATTATAGAACAATATAAAGAGATGCGACAAAAGATATGGCCATCAAAATATGTTGTTACTTATTTAACAAGTTCTGAGTGATAGGTATATTGTTCAATTTATCCCCTTTATTTAAATTAGAAAAGTGCAAGTACGTTGTACGTGTCTAGTTAATAAATAAATTTGATAACTTATAGTAAAATAAACTTTATCATGTCACATAATAGCACAAATTAATGATTAATATTCAATTTAATTAATAAAAATGATGTCTTTAAATTATTGTAATCAAATAACTGATTGATTAGTTCATATGATCCTGTATATTTGTTCTAAAATAAGATCATAACAAAATTATTTAGTTCAATCCATTATAGTAGTTTCCATTTAAAATGAATTGTTTTAAATATGTATTTGTTATTTGAAATGCATTTGTTTACGGACAACTTTTTGTCCTCTCATGCCCATGTGTAGGACATCCAACCCCAATTGATTAAATCCACTGGGGTAGGATTAAGTAACCGTAATACCAAAAAAGTTTTTCACTAATTCAAATCATTAGTTTAATCCATCTTTTCAAGGGTTTATCCCATCTTTTTACCTTTTGCATTGATTTAATATAATTTTGTCTTCGATTTACACGTTCTTTTATCAGAATTAACCTAATTTCATTATTTTCCATTTTTTTCGTCCATTTTTTTTTTCAATTTAAACCATTTTCTACCGGTTTTATCCTATTTTTGTTGGTTAAACTATTTTTTTCTCTTTTTACAGTTTTCACTCGTTTTCCCACGGAATTACACGTTTATTCACCAATTTCACCTCATATTTTATTGATTTCACGTGCTTTCAAGACTTCACATTTGTTCCCCGATTCACTGATTTCACCAATTTTTAACGATTTCATCTATTTTTCACTAATGTCACAGATCTCATCCGTTTTTCACGAATTTCATTCGAAGTTATTCGATTCCAAATGTAGTTATCAATTTTATAGGCTCATTTTTACTAGGTTCATTCGTTTTTCACCAACTTTACCAGTGCACACCAATTTCACCTTTTTTTTTTTTTTTTTTTTTTATCATTTTCACATGTTTTAACTGACTTTCATCGAATTTATCAATTTTCGTTAATCGATTTCGCCTATTTCCATGAAAAGAACCCCGTTAAAATTCGTATTTTGTAGGCTCATTTTTACTAGGTTCATTCGTTTTTCACCAACTTTACCAGTGCACACCAATTTCACCTTTTTTTTTTTTTTTTTTTTATCATTTTCACATGTTTTAACTGACTTTCATCGAATTTATCAATTTTCGTTAATCGATTTCGCCTATTTCCATGAAAAGAACCCCGTTAAAATTCGAGTACCACCAATTTCATCAGTTTTTCACGAATTTCACAATTTTTGTTTTAACGGTTTCACACTTTTTTTCACCAACTTTACTAATATTTATATTCGAGCTTATTCATGTGTTGATATTGTTGGATTTTGTTTATATTTTGCTTCTCTAGCCAAAGAAACATTACATAATTAGCTAAGTTTTTCACATACTTAATTTTGTTTATTTTTATTTGAAATAATATCATGTCATTTGAAATTTATTTGTTTACAAACCTAAGCTAGTTTTCACATACTTAATCCATTTACGGGTTTAACACATCATTATATCGATTTCATCCATTTTGCATCATTTTAATATATATTTTTATTCAATTTATCCATTCTTTTATCGATGTTACCCATATTAATTGTTTTTCCCACATTTTTTGTCGATTTGTTTTGTTTTTCTGTTTTTACCCTGTTTTTGCCGGTTAAACTATAATTTCTTTTTAGATATATAACTCGTTTTTACATATTTCACATGTCTTAACCGACTTTACATTTGTTCCCCGATTCACTGATTTCACCAGTTTTTAACGATTTCATCCGTTTTTCACTAATTTAACCAGTCTTATCCGATTTTGACGAATTTTATCCAAAGTTATGTGATTCCATATGTATTTATCGATTTCTTGGGCGTCTTTTTACTGGCTTCACAAGTTATTTACTAACTTTACAAGTGTTCACCAATTTCACCAAAGTTATTATCATTTTCGCATATTTTAACCGACCTTTCTCGATTTCACCAATTTTCATTAACCGATCCCGTATTCCATCAAAATTCGAGTATAATCAATTTCACAACAAAAAAGAAATTAGATTTATTTTCTATCATCTTCACTAATTCACTTTACTAATGTTCCTTATTCTAATGACAGTGTTGATTAACAAGCATATACATGGAATTAGATTTTATGTGATTGGATATGGACTTTGAAATTTCGATAGGGGAAGGAACTCTAAGATATATTTTTTCAAGTTGTAGTTTTTATGTAGAAGTATGCTTCTTCACGTTTTTTCCTATTTTGCCATTTAAATAAAATTTTAAGTAAGGGCATATTAGACTTAATAAAATATTCAAGAAATTCTATTTTCTAAACTCGTACTTTTATATGTATATAGATATAGATATAGAATAGATATAGATATAGATATAGAATAGAAATAGAGCGTTTTAATCCTTCCTATGATTTTATAAAGGTTTCACACTGTATCCCTGACATTTTAATTCTTAAACCTCTTATATGTTGTACCTTACCTCATGTGTCATGATAAATACGCTACTTTACCAATATGTTATTATAGGTGTTGCGCTTTACCCCTATGTTTCAAAATACTTAATTTTCATGTCCACTCTCAATTTCAGCGAGTGAGTTACACTCTCTGGTTGAAGAGTATTTTGCTCATTGAAAATTCTAAAGGGGAGATAAATTGCTCTTTTTAAATTACAAGGGGTATATTGAACATTATGCAAATCACATTGTTATAAATTGATAATTGCTCCTTATTTATCTGATATCTTAGATTTTTAATTATATTTTAGCCATTTTTTATGGGCGGGTGTACTTATCCTTTGTTCCAGCAAGACTTTTAAACTTTGGTTGTTGGATGAAGATGAAGATAGAGTGTATTTAAAAATAAAGAAGTTAAGGGAGGTTTTGATGATTTCCAAAACATCAAGATCAGCTAAGTATGTAACACTTAGTTAAAACCCTTAGAAGAATTTTGACCAAATAAGAAGATCAATCAGAAGGGTCAAAGATTCAAGGTCCAGAAGACTACTGATCTGCTGAAGAAATAAATCAGACTGGTGAAGATCAGCCGACTTAAATCAGATTTGTTCAAGTTTGGGATCAGCTCTACTCATCATCAGACTTGTGTCTCATCAGCCGAGTGGAAAGGATCAGGAAGTCTCCCCAACGGTAATAAATGCCCTTAGAGTAATAAATGCTGAAGACCGAGGATATTAATGGCAAATGATTGAAGAAATACCTCGTATCAGCTAGGTGCATTAAATGCTGCCTGACAGAAAGTACAGTCTGCAGTACTGTCACGGTGCAGAGAGCCGTTCGCGGAAATTAAGGACCAGTACCCGAGGAATTTGAATTGTGTCTCTCTTCAACGGACATTTTTCAAATGTGTGAGTATAAATAGCTCAAGAGACGAAGAGAAGAAAATAACACAACAACTGAGAGATTATCTATGAAGCAGAATATTTTCTAAGTCTCAAGAAGCTCAAGAATAGCTCACTCGTCTGTCGAAGTCATTTGTTGACAGAAGCCAGATGAAGCAAAACGAAAACACTTTCTGAGTGAATATGTGTTGAAAGAGTGTTGTGAGGAGTGTTTATCCATCTTTGTGAGTGATAATACTCTGTAGAATATGTCTTCTTTGTGATTTCCTATTACGCACTTGTGGTCGTTTCATTTGTTGTTCGACGCAAGCATTGTATACTGATTACTGTGTATTTTCTAGTATAACCCAAGATCTAAGTGACTTGAAAGAGTGGACTAAAGGATTTAAATCCATATAACCACTATAAAAATTCTGTGTGTTCAAACATGCATTATTTTCTAGCATATTTACTAAACTGCATAAGAACACTTGAAAAACTGTTTGAAAAGATTTTTAAAGGAGTTTGATAAAACTGGGGATAAAATATTTCAATCTACCAAGCCTACTTGTGAAAAACACTTAAAATATCCGCTACAAGTATTCTGGTGTTAAAACTTATTTTGACTAAATCAGCTAAGTGATTATCAGATTAGTGGTCTGTTGTGCTGATTCAAAGATTTGTTCACGATCATCTTAGTCAGCTTACTGCTCTATAACAGCTTAGTTTGTTGACAGTTAAGTAAAAGGTTTTAAAGTTAAAATTTTCAGAGGTCTATTCACCCCCCCCCCCCTGTAGACCTCATCTGACCACTTGGGACCAACATTGGTGATCAGAATTGCCTACCAATCAAATAAGGTCTCCACTTTTCCACTGTAGATACTACGGCCAGTAGCTCTCTCTCATACCCTGGTAGTGCAGAATGCTTGTCATTAAGTGCTTTGCTAAAGTAAGCAATTGGTCTATGTTTTTGCATCAAGACTGCTCCTAGACCTTTTACTGAAACATCATATTCTATCTCAAAAACACAGTTGAAGTCTGATAAAGCAAGAACTGGGGTGGTGATCATACACTGTTGTAAAGCTCTAGCTTGGGGTAGAATAATCGATGGGTTAGATAGGATTCCGTGTTTATTCAGTCTATACCTTGAAAGCAGTATTGATTTTCGTCCTATTTTGACTGTGTTAGTCTGGTTTGACCTTTCTCCTTTCCACGTCAGCAACAAGTAATCACGCCAATATATAGTAGGGACAGTTTATTATGACTCTTTGATGTACAAGAGTCACCATTTATTTAGCATAAAATTGTGTACGCCTTGTAGATGTGTATGTACCCAGCCAAAACAATGTACACACCATGATGACCAAATGCCCCTTACACTTTCTTAATTTTTCGATTTGCCCCTGTCATTTTAATTAATTTTTCCCTCTCACTTCTCCACAAAGTCATCGTTCTCTCAAAGCAGTCTTCTCCGGAAAATCTAAGAAGATTCCTCTTCTTCACAATCTCATCCATTCACAGAAAAGTCGTGTTCTCCGCCAAATGTAAGACTCCTCTCATAGGTTGGGTTTGCCCTTGTCATTTTTGTTATTTTCCCCTATAATTTATAATATTTGTTGAAGTTTCTGGGTTCTTCGGAATCAATAATTGGAGGAAAATTTTAAAATTGAAAAGAATGAATTATATGATCCGCCGCTGCCTCTGTCCATGTAATGGATTGAGAATTCAGATTCAGTGTGTCGTCACTTTCAGTTCTCCAGAGATGGTGATATTAACGTGAGTGCTCTTTTATATTTGATGTTCTCCTCTTAAGCATTTTTTCAAATAATTGATGTGCTCATTTGTTGAGCCCTGATTCAGTGTCTTGCAACTTTTTATTGTGCAATTGTTGTTGTTATCTATTTATCACATCTATACAAAAATAAGGTAATTTGAAGTACTGTAATATAGGAATGTTGCTATAGAGTACTATAATATATGAATGGGGCTGAAGGGGACCTCCGGGATCAATGGTAGACATTCTGATGTATTTAAGATATCATTTACCCTGAAGGACTGATTTAAGTTGAGAGAGTATGGAACATTCAAGTACAAAAGGAAAATTTATGATGATGAAGGGATTCTGTTTGCGGCATATTAAGTGATAGTTAACCAGAATTTTATCCTTAACCAAGTTTTTTCGAGATGGTATAGCATAATGCTTAATCATGACTTTGTTATTTCTTAATTGGCTTAAGGTAAATGATTAAACCTTAACACACCGAATATCTAACGGAAAAAATTCATCGCTAAGCTTGAATACCAACAAAAATCGAGTCTTCATTAATGAAAATTACCATTACAGAAGACTCATTTGCTTGTAGTGCAAGAACATCTCTTACAAGATGTTATTTTTAAACATTTTCACAAATTATAGAGAGTGTCCTTGTAAGAATTGTAGAACCATAAGGCTATGATCTCCTTATAATTTTTGAAACATTAGAGAATTTCATGTAAAACGACTAAACTTCATATTGTCTGATCTTACGGGTTTTCGTAGGATGATCGATATTAATGGAATAAAACGGTAAATACTATAAAATGGAAGAAAGATCAATGTATATGTATATTCCGATCGTAGGGATACAATTACAAGTATTTAGGATCCTACTTGAGCATTATAGGATGCCGTACAAGCTAGAGGGCGAAATACATATAAAATGGCCGAGCTAATTTATCCGAGCTATAGCTTCGAACGTAATGCACCTGGGAAAACGTGTCTGTCGTCATAAATGCAAATGGTATTTATAATGAAGAATGATGAGCTAGCTACTCCATCCACAGGGATACATTTCTTTGGCCCAAGGGCTTGGGCCTTTGATCGGCCCAACAGTAACCTCGACCACGAACACTTTACGGTTGATCGGATAGTAAAGGCTGTAATTCAGACTTGATACTATCTCAGCGAGATCGGATTTTATATTCGTTTTCCTCGTCCGAGCTCCCCAATGTAGAGTCCAAAATACCCCTCATCAATACTCCCCCACTTCTCGAGCGCAAAGTGAAGCTTAGTGCTCGAAGAAGTTGATATCGAACGTTATGATGAGCCAATATTCTAATGTTTCTTTGTATATGCCTCGTTAAAAATCTTATTCGGAAAAACCCTTTGGGATAAAACTGAATTAGGGAAAAAGAGTGCATATCTTTAGAACCATATGATGAATAATTTTGCCTCGGTATAAATTTTGATGTTAAAAGATTCCTTGCCCTTTTCTTGAAATAACTCTTCGGCAGCGAAGTCTTTTCGCATCGTCCATTGTGACACTCGCCAATTCAGTAGGTATAGGGGTCTAAGATGTAAATACTTGGGGGATAAATTTGAATTTTCTCTGGGGAAGCTCAACCGTTGTGACTATTCGGGGGCCGGTTTGCAATTCACCCTTTTTACCTTATATATATATGTCAAATTGCTGAAAATTACCTCCAAAGCCATTTATTCTGGAGATCGAAGCGTTCAGATCGCATAAGCTGTCCTTTTCATTCAATCACATATGTTTATAATGTCCAGTTCGAGAAAACCAAGGGGTAAGGGTTTAATCGGAGAGGATACCGAATCCGATCCTGACTTTAAGCTCATCGATGACTTTGAAGAGGGGAAAATCCATCCCGAGCGCGAAGAAACTAATCAGGCTGTGGATCTTGAAGAGAACGAAGTAGAGAAACGCAACATCGGCGATAATGTTTTTGTCAGGATATACAGGTCTGAGGCTCCTTCCGGATCAGGCGGTCATAGCCGGGCTGACCTTGGTGCAGAAGTAACTTCTTGCATCTTCGTTCAGGAAGACCGTGCTAGTTTGGAAAAAGAGTTTGGCAAATTTCTTCCAGAGGGATTTTCGATCGTCATTCCCTCCTATCGTGATCGTGTAACTTCTCCTCCGCCTGGGTGCCAGGCTTTCTATGATAAACAATTTTCGCATGGGTTGCGCATTCCTTTTATTCCTTTATTAAGAAACGTCCTTTCCTTTCTCTCTCTGACCCCCGCTCAAATCCTTCCGAACTCTATAGCATATATTGTCGCGTTCAGCGTCCTCATGGAGGCCAAAGGGGAGGAGGCTTCTTTTCGAAATTTTTGGCAGGCATTTCAGATGAGCATGTCTAGGGGTTCCAATGCGGGGTTCGTCTCATTCTCGCATGGGGTCAAATCAACCTATTCTTTCGACCGTGGCTATGGACAAAACCAAAGGTTGGAAAAGAAGATTATTTTATGTTAAAGGTCCCGATGTTCGTTCCGCGGGTAGTTCTAAGGCTAGGTCGTACCGCTGGGATGGTGAAGGGCCTTGGTTGTACGGTCGTCGCAAAATCAAAGAAAAGGTTAATCCTCAATTTTCTGACGAATTTTTGAACCAGCTTCGATTCGATCCTTTTCAGACCATGCTCCTTGAACAAGAAAAGATTTTAAGATTAGCCGGTCTAAGCAAGTGTAACTACCCTGCACCAGCGCTCGAATTCTCTCCTCCGTCCCTTCAACCGCCTGGTGGGATTACCCGATCCTTCAGAGACATAACCGAGTCAACCACTTCGTCCTATGCTTTGCCTCCTTTGAGTAAGTTATTAATAAGTTTTTCACTTGATTCTGTTGTGTAATGTATATGTTCGCTCGAAGTTATGAGCACGTTGACTTTTTTCTCACATGTCAACTCGTTGAGGAGTTTCGAACGTCTGCTATTAGGTCAATCGGGATCTCTCGGCCCGAAAACATGCGAAGCCAGTTCCAACCTCCTCCGAAGAGGAGGAAGACAGAACGAGGGACGGGAGCGGATAATTTGATCACTAACCCAATTGATATCCCAGACGTATACCCAACTTTGAGAGGGGTTGGGAGGTCGAGTTCCTCAAATCCAGTAGTGGCTGGTCCTCTGCGTAGTGTATTCTCGATTGATATTTCTAATCCATCCTCCGCTGGTTACAGTCACTATTCCTGGACCCGTATTCTGGGCAAACAAGAACATGAGAGACGTATGAATCAGATACAGTACGCCGAACATCCAAGTCCTTCGAGAAGAGAAAAACCATTTGGCAGGAGTTCAGACTCAGTTCCATGTCGACCAGGCAGGTCGGAACCGGACGTAGCTGACTTCATGAACGACCATTTCCACGGGCGTAGAGCTGCTGGTTATCCAGAAGAAGGAACTGTCTCCTTCGATCTTGGCCAAGATGGGGAGAATGAGTTCGATAAGGCCATTCGGATTTTTATGGTTGGACGTTTCAAACGGGATCTTCTTGATCACACCGTTAAAAGCGATTTTGAGATCCTGAGTAAATTCTCTCGATCATACCAGGAGGTAATAATTGTTTCTAGATTTTGAACATCCGATTTGACTTCTTGGCTGTTAAACTAATACCATTTTTCTTCATAGGCAGGGGATTATTTTGCACTACAGACATATCGTCTGTCTTTGTTAGAACAAGAATCGCAAGAAGCTCATAACGCGCTTGCACAAGCTTCGTCCAAGAATAGAACCCTTCGAGCCCAATTAGATGATGTCACAGCCAAACTATTTGCTAGTCGTCAAGAATTGTCGAAGGTGAAGGAGGAGTTCGAGACCGCCAAAAGGAAACATACTCCAACTGTAGAAGAAGATTTGTTATCTGCTGTTAAAGAGAAAAGTGCCCTCGAGGAAGAACTCAAGAAGGCGAAGATTGAACTTGAGCAAGCGAAACAAGATTCCGAGCGAGCATATGCCCAAGGCCGAGAAGAAGCCATAATTCCAGCTATTCGAGAGTTTTTGCAGTCTCCTGTGCTTGATCCCTTAATTCAGAAAAGGACAGGTGGGATTCTTCAAAGGATCTTCTACAAAGGGGTTCAACAGCTAATTTCGGCCAAGAGGATTCCGAACAAGATGTATGAATACCTTCAATATATGAACCCTTATAAGAATGCGAAAGGGAAGGATTATAAAGCTTCTTCTTTGCCTATGGTGAATACAAATTGGCAGGACCATCACTTTGCCCCTTTTGTTGAGGAGTTCGGCTTTCCGATGCCGAACCCTGATGATCTTGAGTCGTCCGACAATAATCTCGAGTCTTCTTTAGGATGCGGGTCAGATGATGAGCCTAACGACCACCCATGTTCCGAATCTTAGGGGTGAATTGTTTATAATAGTTATGTAATAGGGGTAGCATTTTTTGTAATAGTGTCTTCTTCCTGCGATTTCGTTTTATAACCTGTATATCCTTCTCAATTTGTAGAAGCTAACGTATGAATGAATTTTGTTGTTTTTCGATCGAATGTTTATCGTTCCCCTTTTTCCTGAGCCTCTTAACAGTCGCGATGGTTCAATTATCGCTGGAATAAGATGTCGCTTCTATAAATATCTGGGTTGTTTCATGTCATTTATCTATCACTTCTTAATTACTAGGATCGGAGCTTTACGCTTAGTTTCTTATTTCGAGTTTTCAAATTTACTTCTTCGCTTGCTATGGATCAGAGATTGGGTAAGCCTATCAATCCCAAATTGTTATTGGGTGGCACCAAGAGTAAAGGTTCATCCAAAGATCAAAAACCATCCAAAGAGAATAAGCCTTCCAAGGCTTCCCCGAAAACAACTGCCACTTCCCCCAAAACTTCCAAGGGTGGGGAGACAAAAAAGGAGAAACAGGCTTCATCAAAACATTCCAAAGTTGGTCTTAACCAATCAATTTTGGATGAGGAACTTGACGAGGAGCTCGAGGCTTCTTCACCGAAAGATCTTGACACTTCCCATCGGGCAGTAGCTAGACAAAAAGCATTATCCCTTTCTTCCGACAAAAGGCCTTACTCTGACATAGACGACTCAATCGAGAACCCGCAGGATCTTGTTATTGGGAACGAAGGTTCTTCGATAGGAGGTTTGGGTAAGAAGCCTAAATTGACCCCTTCTGGAGATGGCTCTTTAGTTTCTGAAGCACCTGTCGAGCCTTCAAAGCTTGAAACTGAACCTCCGAAGAGTGAGACTGAGCCCTTGAAGACTGAGAATTCTTCCGGCCTTCATATCTCTGGATCCCCTCTTCGAGAATCAAAGGATGAGTCTGCTCGGGAAGTGGAGCTCGAGAATTCCGTCGAGAATACATCGGAGGCTGATCCTCCTATTCCTGAGGCCGAGGCGTCTGAGGGGAAAAGTCCCTCAGATCTGTTTCAGTCAGGGTCTAATTTTCTATCTCAGGTTCTCCTTTCTAAATTTTTTTTTTTTTTTTTTTAGAAGAACTAACTCTTTCAGATATAGGCTAGGCAAGACTTTCTCAAATTGAAGGTGTTAGCTGAGCGGGAGTTGAGTCAACGTGCTACTATTACCCTCGAGCTGGAGAAAACGAACGGTGAGTTGGGTCGCGTCCTCGAGGAAAAATTGGCTTTAGAGAAAGAGAAGGCTGACAAGATACAGGGAGAAGGGCTCTTCCAACAATTGAGCAAGAAGCTTGAGATGCTCAAAGGGCTCTACGAGCAGGAGAAGAAGGACTCCGCCCTTTTCGAAAAAGAGGCTTTTGATTGCGGTTATGCAGCACGTAGTGCTGAGCTTCGAAAGGCTCTTCAAGATCATAACTTCGTGTGACTTTTTCCAAAACGGTGTTGTTGTAATTCTATTTTATTTTCCTTGGTTGTGCTGTACTCTGAATAATTTCTTTAATTCTGCGCTTTATCTTCGAATTCGGATGATGTATTGGGCCTTGTGCCTTTTATAATTGTTATGCCCTTCTGTGATGCTTGGCTTCTTGTTTAAATTTTTGCTATTGTCAATGTTTGATCCTTACAGTTAGAACGTTATTGGATTACCGTCGTCGTACAGATATTTCATCCTCGATCAATAACTCCTTAATAGCATAGCTCCCCTCATTTTTAAGTTTGAAATAATCTACTCTAACCAATCAGTCCCTTATTTCTCGGGAAGTGCAACGGTCGGCGCATTTATCGCTCGCATCGCATCCGTTCCCTATGGTAAATCTGGGCCGTCAATATCTGTTTTCTCTTCCTATAAATAGTCTAGGATGGTTCTTTTTACCATCACCTTTTTACTTTTCTGTGGAAATATATTCGAAGCTTGTGCTCGAGTGATTTTTTTCTTTTATTGGATGATAATATGTCTTTAGTAATGACATCCCCTATTCGAATTCGATCCCCAATAGTTATGTTTGAGATTCGTACCCGAACTCTTTTCTTTGATTTTATCGTCTCTAAATAAAACTTATTTTCGACTAGGATATCGATAGACGAAAAGGATTGCGACTAGGATACCGGTAGACGACCTGCTCTCTCTGATTCCAAATCCTTTAAGCAGGGTCGAATCCCTGTATCCTGTCATCCATCCAGTCGGGATAGTGGGTCAACTGCTGGAGGAGTTTTCCTGCACTCGATTTCAACCTCTTCATGATGCTTCTTGAAAGACGTTGTCTTCGGGATCGCTAGAGATGATTCCTACTGTGGTTGCTTTACTGCTTTTCGACCCGGTCGCGCGTGGACCGATCAGCGCGGATGCATTGGATGAAGGGTAGAAGTGTATTAGCTTCCCTTTACTCCTTTGACTACTCAAGTGTCTTAGCGTAGATTTGAGCATTTGTAACTAGATCTTTCTGGATGTAAACTCGACTTTCCTTATTGTAATCGAGAATTCTCTTGTAACTAGTAAAAATGTATGAATGAAATATTTATTTTTGTTTATTATCCTCGCTTGTTGATATGTAAACTTGCTTCTTATCTATGTCGAATATTAATTCCTTTGCCTAGGAGGCTCGAGCCATAAGTATTATTCTTAGCAGATCTTTGATAATTGATAGGATAATAACCCTAATAATTGAACACGAACTATATAATTGTTCTTGAACCAAATATTTGATCCTCATCGTAGTTTGAAGCATGATATAGTCGAATTTTTAGAATAACTGATAATTTGAATTTACTCCGATCTAAGGGACATAGCAACGGTTTCACCCTTAGTCGTTTTTGATCGGTCATAGCAATAGCTTTCACCTGAGGGTCGTAGCAACGGCTTTCACCCTTTAATTTATTTCGATCTAAGGGGCATAGCAACGGCTTTCACCCTTAGTCGTTTTGATCGGTCATAGCAACAGCTTTCACCTGAGGGTCGTAGCAACGACTTTCACCCTTTAATTTATTTCGATCTAAGGGGCATAGCAACGGCTTTCACCCTTAGTCATTTTGATAGGTCATAGCAACAACTTTCACCTGAGGGTCGTAGCAACAGCTTTTACCCTTTAATTTATTTCGATCTAAGAGGCATAGCCACGGCTTTCACCCTTAGTCGTTTTGATCGGTCATAGCAACAGCTTTCAGCTGAGGGTCGTAGCAACAGCTTTCACCCTTTAATTTATTTCGATCTAAGGGGCATAGCAACGGCTTTCACCCTTAGTCGTTTTGATCGGTCATAGCAACAGCTTTCACCTGAGGGTCGTAGCAACATCTTTCACCCTTTAATTTATTTCGATCTAAGGGGCATAGCAACGGCTTTCACCCTTAGTCGTTTTTTGTGGGTCGTCACCCATTTCGCTGATCCAAGGGGCATAGCAACAGCTTTCACCCTTATTCGCTACTTGATAGATATGCATAGAGATAGGCTATAATAATTTTGAATATGATAAATTGATAATATCTTTGCGAATAATTTTGTTGAATAGATAATCTTCGAGAACATAAGGACTACAGAATGTAATAGAACAATAACATAACAGGTAGTCTAGAAACTGCTAAATAATCTTCATCTTCCATAATATCTTCTTAAGTTTATGGCATTCCAAGATCGAGGTAAGACCTCCCCATTTGGATGAGCAATCTTGTAGGAACCTTTTTTTCCTACTTCGACTACTACATAAGGACCATCCCAGTTGGGCTGAAGCTTTCCGACATGTTTTGAGACTTCTACTTTTTTCAGTACTAGATCTCCGACCTTAAAGGTTCGGATTCTAACCTTTTGATTGTACGCCTTTTCCATGTTGGATTTTGTGGCCTGAATTTTTAGCTTAGCTCGATCCCTTTTTGCCATCTGCATGATCGACTTCCATTTCCCTCAATGATTTATTTTCTTCGGAATCATAGAATTCGATTCTGGGAGAAGATATCAAATTCTCAACTGGAATAACCGCTTCCGATCCGTACACTAAGCTGAAAGGAGTTTCCCCTGTAGATGCTTTTACGGTGGTTCTATAAGCCCATAAAACTCCTAGGAGTTCATCAAGCCATTTTCCCTTTGCGTCAAATAATCGCTTTTCTAGAGATCGAACGATCTCTCTATTTACAACCTCTGTTTGTCCATTGGCCTGAGGGTGCCCTACCGATGCGAAATTTTGCTGTATCCCGAACTTCTCACACCAATCGGTGACCTTTTTGCCAGCAAATTGCGTTCCATTGTCGGAGATTAGGATTCTGGGAATTCCGAATCGACAGACAATATTTTTCCATATAAAATTTATAACTTGAAACTGCGTCATCTTGGTCAGAGCTACACATTCGACCCATTTACTGAAATATTCGACCGCGACCAATACATAATTCTTCCTTAACCTGGCGGTCGGGAAAGGACCGACAATATCGATACCCCACTTATCAAACGGCCAACAGATTGGGATAGAGTGCATCTGCTCGGCTGGCTGATGGATCAAATTTGAATGAATTTGACAATGATGACACTTCTTCACATAATCCACCGCGTCATAAAAGAGAGTAGGCCAATAATATCCTGTCCTCGAACATTTTAGGGCTAATGCTCGAGCTCCGCCATGATTTCCTGCTTCTCCCTCATGAACTTCCCTCAGAATCATATCATATTGATTTTCAGAGATACACTTTAATAGAATTCCAGAGGAGGATCGTTTGTAGAGTTTATCATCGATCAGGGTAAATGAGGGGGATCGATACTTAATCCTTCTGGCTTCATTAGTGTCTTCTGGCAGTTCTCCTTTCTTTAGATAATCTATGAAGGGGTCGATCCAAGAGTTCTTTTGTTCGTCGATTTCCATGATATCGATGCCAGGAATGACATCCAGATCGATGACAGATGTATTCGACAATAGCCATGTAATATTCCTTTCCTTCTTTCCGTCCGCTATACCAGTGAATTTTGACAACAGATCAGCCCACAAATTTTCTTCTCTAGGAACAGGCTGAATGTCAAACTTTTCAAATTGTGATATCAGGCTTTTTGCCTTGTTCAAATATTTTATCATGTTAAACTCCTTTGCTTCGTAAATTCCCTTCACCTGCTTGTGGACAAGTTCAGAATCTGTCAGCACAGTAATCGATCTTACCTTTGCCTTCAAGGCCATCTCTAACCCCGCAATCAAGGCTTCGTACTCCGCTTCATTGTTTGTAACAACAAAATCCAAAGTTATTGCGTAACTCAAATCTTCGCCATCGGGTCCTTGAAAATGAACTCCTGCTCCGCCTCCTTCCCTGGTTGATGAGCCATCGACGTGCACTAACCACGTTGGGTCCTCAACCTTTGTTAGCAAGTTTATTTCGGAATTTTCTTCGTTCTCTATGCTTTTCTGACTAGTGGATTCCAATAGGAAGTCAGCTAGCACTTGCGCCTTTACTGTTGTTCGCGGCAGGTATTCAATCTCGAATTGCCCCAATTCGATTGCCCATTTAATTAATCGACCAGATGCTTCCGGCTTAGATAAGACCTGCCTCAAAGGTTGGTTTGTCAAAATGATAACCTTATATGTTTGAAAATAGGGCCTCAGTCTTCGTGCAGCAACTGCCAAGGCAAGTGTAAATTTTTCGATCTCCATATAATTCTTCTCTGCACCTTGTAACAATTTGCTCAAGTAATAGACCGGTTTTTGCACGGATTCCTCTAATTTTACCAGTACCGAACTTACAGCATCGTTTGAAACGGCTATGTAGAGGTACAAAGGTTCTCCATCCGTGGGCTTGGCCAGCATAGGAGGTGAAGTTAAGTAGGTTTTTAGATCTTCGAAGGCCTTGTCACATTCGGCATTCCACTTGAAATCCTTCGACTTGCGCAGAAGCTTGAAAAATGGCAAACTCTTGTCGACGGATCTAGAGATAAATCTATTCAACGAAATGATTTTTCCGACCAAGCTCTGAACATCTGAAAGTTTCTTTGGTGGTTGAAGGTTGGTTACCGCTCGGATCTTCTCCGGGTTAGCTTCGATCCCTCTCTCGTGGACAAGATATCCAAGGAATTTCCCCGATCGTACCCCGAAAGTGCATTTTGCTGGGTTCAATTTCATTCCATATTTTCTCAATATCTCGAAGCATCTGCCTAAATGTTTAATGTGGTCTTCTTCTGTCATGCTTTTTACCAGCATATCGTCCACATAAACCTCCATGATTTCACCTATCAATTTTTTGAACATCATATTGACTAGCCTCTGATAAGTTTCGCCCGCGTTTCTCAGACTGAACGGCATAACTATGAAGCAATATACTCCTTGCTCGGTGATGAATGCGGTTTTGTCTTGATCCTTCTCGTTCATGAAAATTTGGTAAAAGCCCTGAAAAGCATCCATCATGCTAAAAAACACAAAACCTACAGTGGAATCTACCAACATATCAATTCTGGGTAGCGGGTAAGGATCCCTTGGGCATAATTTGTTCAAATCAGTAAAGTCGTTACACATCTTCCACTTATTTTCGACTTTGTCTCCCTTGGAGACCAGAACCACATTACATAACCACTCGGTAAACTTTATTTCCTTGATTTGACCGGCAGCTAGTAACCTATCGACTTCCGCCTTGATTATTTTGTCCTTTTCGCGTCCGTGGTTATGCTTCTTTTGTCTCACCGGCTTAGCCTTAGGATCGATGTTTAAAGAGTGTGTAATTACGCGCGGATCGATTCCCACAATATCGTCCGAGCTCCAAGCAAACAAGTCTATATTTTCTTGTAAGAATTCCAAGAGCATAGATTCCATTCCTTCACTTAGTTCTGTTCCAATTCTGGTGACTTTCTCCGGATATCCTGGGACCAATATCACCTTCTTATGATCAAGTGCTTGTATGCTCAAGTCTACATTCTTCCCTTTCTTTCCTTGCAACTTTTCAGTTTCGGGAAGGGGTAAATTCGAGGCCGGGCCTAATTCCAAATCAACCAATTTTCGTTTTGCTGGGGTTTCGGGCTCCACTTTCTTTTTTATGCTTAGAGATGAGTTGTAACATTCACAAGCCATGTATTGGTCGTTCCGTACTTCCCCCACTCCTCCGTCCGTCGGAAATTTCACCTTTTGATGGTAAGTAGACAATATTGCCTTGAAGGTATTTAAAGCAGGTCTTCCCAATATAGCATTGTAGGCAAAAGGCGTTTCGACCACCAGAAATTTTATCATCCTTGTTACGCTTTTGGGTTTTGTTCCTAAAGTTGTGCTTAACAAAATGGTTCCTAAAGGAACAATCTCTGAACCTCCGAAACCGACTAAAGGAGTGGCTACTCGATCAAGATGGGGATGCTGAAGATTCATTCGAGCGAGGGCCTCTGAGGAGACAATGTTTGCTGAACTTCCATTGTCAACCAAAATTCTTTTAACTTCGTAATTAGCTATCTTTAGTGTTAATACCATGGAAAAATCCGGATCATCCTCATTTGTATCCTAGGTTACATCGGAAGGTCGATCGGTATCGCTAAAGCTTATGACTTGATTTTCCATTGATGGGAACTCCAAAGAAAATATTTCCCCCTTAGATGAAATGGATGATTTTATTGACCTCATCGTCCTTTTCCTAGCGTTCTTGCTATCTCCTCCGGCCGGTCCGCCCGCAATCACGTTTATCACTCCGTTCAATTGCTCTTCTCCCTGGTTTCGAACCTCCTTTCGCTGATTGTTAAACTTCCGTGGACTCCTAGATCTATATCGGCCTTTGTAGTTATTTCCTTTGACGAACTCCTTGAGTTTTCCTTGTGCAATTAACTTCTCGATCTCAACCTTTAGCTGATAACAATTCTCAGTGTTGTGCCCCCGAGCTCTATGGTACCTGCAGTATTGGTCATATCCCATCGCCCCTGGTCTTGCCTGGGTAATCCGCTGGGCTTCCGGGATTAAATTTCCTTCTTCCAATACCGTTAAAATTTCCTCTTTTGGGATATTCAACTCTGTGAATTGAATCTTTTCAGGTCGAGGTGGCCGGTTTTGATCGTAAGGTGGGTTGTAGGCATTCGGCCTTTGTACTGGTACCTGCGGCTTATACGCGTTGAGTCACTGCCATACCGATCCTCTATTCGTCCCTCCATAGTCGCTCGGTTTTGGCATGGGGGCTCGATCTTGCTTCTTGTTTTGAGGGAGCTTTGGGTTATGAGCATTTTTTAATCTATTCATCTCCTCCTGAATCATATACTTCTCAGCAATCTCCATTATTCGTTCAAAAGACTTTGGTTGCTTCCTACATAATGCATTTCCAAATTGAACGCTCCTAGTTAATTCGAACATCAGAGAAGATAAGTATTCGATTTGAGGGGTATCGACTTTCAATAGCTCGATACTAAATCTAGATAGCCATTGCCTCAAAGTCTCTCCTTCCCATTGTTTTATCGTTCCCAAATGATTTGCCGGCAATTTAGGTTTTCTCTGGCTCGCAAATTGATGCTTAAATTTGTCACAAAATTCATCGAAAGAGAATATTGAATTCGGCGGTAATTTTCCGAACCAATCAAGGGCAATTCCTTCAAAGGTTGTGACCATAATTTTGCAGCAGAAATCTTCCGAATGTCCGTATAAGTTCATTACATTAATGAAACTGTTGACATGTTCCCCGGGGTCGGTAGTCCCGTTATACCGTGGTAACCTTGTTGGTACTGTTTCTGTATTCCTGGCTTCACGTATTTCTTTGCAGAATGGCGAACATCGCATGATACTATTGCCGATCTCTCTATCTCGGATGTTCCCTGGTATAATTTCCCTATTCTGGTTCATTTCGGTGCCCCTAGCGGCGGTAGTGGCACGACGAACCTCTATCACCGCCTCCTCCTGGTCTAACTTCTTTGCAACCCGCTCTTGCACTATTCTTTCAAGCTCGGATTCTGTAATTCTTTTGCAGGTGGATTTTTTCTTTCCTGTCCTATCCATAGGGTGGCTTTCCCCTACCATAGAGTCCTCCAGATTTTGTATAGATCGCACCGGATTTTCCGAGCGGAGATTAGATTTCATGGGAGCTGTTCGTGGCAAATTCGGTGCGGGTGCATTTGATGTAGCTCGTAACATACTATTTTCCTTCTGGACGTTCGAAGAAGGGATTTCTGGTCCCCCATAGGCAGGTGGCTGGTCCACGGGAGATTGGTCAGCCTTTCCACTATTCAGAAATTCCCGGCACATTGTGCCTATGATGGATCTCAGGTCGGCAATGGTTGTGTGTATTGGAGCATTATCCTGTGGAGGAATTGGTGGAACTTCTGGTTGTTGAGCCACCCTAGATAGATTGTCGGGCTCATTGTTAACTGAGTTTTGAACCCCCGCAGCATGGGATGGTTCTCCTCTGTTATACGTATTCCTCTTGTAGTAGGTATTTTTCGATCTAACACCCAAATAAGGCCCCACGGTGAGCGCCAATTGATCTTACGGGTTTTCGTAGGATGATTGATATTAATGGAATAAAACGGTAAATACTATAAAATGGAAGAAAGATCAATGTATATGTATATTCCTATCGTAGGGATACAATTACAAGTATTTAGGATCCTACTTGAGCATTATAGGATGTCGTACAAGCTAGAGGGCGAAATACATATAAAATGGCCGAGCTAATTTATCCGAGCTATAGCTTCGAACGTAGTGCACCTGGGAAAACGTGTATGTCGTCATAAATGCAAATGGTATTTATAATGAAGAATGCTGAGCTAGCTACTCCATCCACAGGGATACATTTCTTTGGCCCAAGGGCTTGGGCCTTTGATCGGCCCAACAGTAACCTCGACCACGAACACTTTACGGTTGATCGGATAGTAAAGGCTGTAATTCAGACTTGATACTATCTCAGCGAGATCGGATTTTATATTCGTTTTCCTCGTCCGAGCTCCCCAAGGTAGAGTCCAAAAAATTCATCGCTAAGCTTGAATACCAACAAAAATCGAGTCTTCATTAATGAAAATTACCATTACAGAAGACTCATTTGCTTGTAGTGCAAGAACATCTCTTACAAGATGTTATTTTTAAACATTTTCACAAATTATAGAGAATGTCCTTGTAAGAATTGTAGAACCATAAGGCTATGATCTCCTTATAATTTTTGAAACATTAGAGAATTTCATGTAAAACGACTAAACTTCATATTGTCCTGTCTTAAATCACCGTATACAATAATTTTTAAAGCATGTGCACTTATGATTGTTGGAACTAAACCATTGATAATTATTTGTATCAAAATCATTTATTGCTACTTCTAAATTAACACACACACAAATATATATATATATATATATATATATATATATATATATATATGCATGAAAAATAAAGCATAAGTGTAACATATAGTATATGAATGTTGATGACTTTTAATTAAAATCTGCAAAGTACAACTGATTATCCATAACTAACCAGCAAGATAATTGATTTTCTTACACAAAATTTAAAAGGATAATTTATTTAAGATTTAAAAATTTCGTTGGAGAGAGCTAGAAAGAAAAACTAATAGGAGAGAATTGCATTTTTGGTACTGAGCTTTAGGTTAATTCCCACTTTTGTTATACAGATATATGTTTGGTACAAGGCTTTAATAAATTGTGACACATTTTGTACAACCGTTAAAAATTGCCGTAATATAGTGATGTGACAGTTAAGTCTAATTATAAAGTTGATGCCATTACTTATATTGACTGATAATTTTAACTCATAATATTTCAAGTTATCAAAAAAGCCCATCATCTTTAAATTTAGTGAGATTTTAATTTACATTATTGCCATATTTCAAAATCAACTTGAACAAAATAACATGCATATCAAAATAAAAAATTTACTTATTTTATTTAAAACCCAACCTAACCCAATCCCACCCCTTCCCCTTCCCCACAATTTCCAGTCCACTGCCAACCTGGGAATTAGGGGGAAGGGGGATGGAATTAAGGGATTGGGGTTGGGGTGGGTGGGGGGTTTAATTTTTTTAATTATAATTATTTATTATTTTAATAAATATTTAATATTTTTAATTATATAATTTAATATTTTGATAAATATTTAAAAGATTAATTATATTATATAAATTTTATATTTAAAAAGAATGTTTTTCTTAATTTTTTTATATTTATTATTTAATTTATTAATATTGTTTATAAATCAAATTAGTTATTTAAATAAAATAAGTAAAATTTTTAAATTGGTCTGCACGTGGTTATTCGAGTTAATTTTAAAATTTGGCAATAATGTAGACTAAAATCGTCACTAAATTTGAAGATGTAGGGCTTTTCTTATAGCCTAAAATATTATAGGATAATATTATTAGTCAACATAAATAACGGCATCAATTTTGCTATTATACTTAACTGACATATCACAATTAACGTGAACTTTTAACGGATATACAAAATATGTCAATATTTATTAAAGCGATATACCCAATGGATTGAACACATAAAGTTGTCTACCAAAAGTTAAATTGGCCTAAAATTCAGTACAAGTAGCCACAATGTCAAATCTCACTAAGCAAAATAACATTTGTTACCATAAAATGAAAGCTAAATACAAAAACATTACAATAACTTTATCTAATTGGTAAAGAATTCCTATGTAATTTTGACTAACAAAAAATTCCTGTTTAATAGGAAAAACTATGCAACGAAATTTTATCAGCTCACTGGACTCATTTGAAATACCCTGATTGGTTAACAGGGGTATAGTACGTTATTGTCAAATTTAAAATTTAACAGTATAATTATTACCAATTTTAAGTTGAATATAAGTGTTTTCACGTTTTATGATACAAAATATGTCATCCAACATAAAAAAAGGATTTCAAAATTTGTCCAATTAAACAAAACATAGAGAATATTTTTGAATTTCACTTGAATGGAGTTATCAATATTACAAACCAAATACACTTTATTCGTACATATATAAGATGTGTCAATTTATTATTTCGGACAAAATTAAATCCCGAGCGGCGTATAGTTAGCGCCACAATAGTATATGCATACGCAAAATCTCGTTGGGTTCCCTAAAATTGATTGGCTGCAGATTCCTCTTGGATTAACTACAACATTTAAGGTCTTTCCCGGCGCATAAAAAGCGCCGGGAATAGCATAAAAAGCGCCGGGAATAGTATACCCGACGCTTTAAATGCATCCCACTGCCGCCGGGTAAAAGGGGCGACGGGAATGAAAAATCCCGGCGCTTTTTTTGCGCCGGAAATAAGTTTTACCGGCGCTTTCTAAGCTATTCCCGACGCTTAAAAAGAGCCGGGAATGAGCATAGTTTTTTCTTTTTTTTTTTAAATATAAAAACATTTGTCATTTTTAAGATAAATTTTGTGCTTTGTTTATTAGTTTATTAGTGCGCACACACACACACACATTATATATATATATATATAACCCAAATCTAAATTCAATAAATATTTTTTAATTATCTTTTAACACATTCAATAAAAATAAACATATTTTTCAAATCATCCACAACTAATACAATCAAAATATGCATCTTTTTCAAATCATCCAACAAATGCAATGCCCGAACAATTTGCATTGACCAATCTATCAAACTAAAATACAAAATAATGTGCGATCCAATCATCCATGTTAAATCTTCTTCCTTGGCAACACCTTGCAATTACAGAAAATGAAAGTGTTAGGAACTTAACAACAACGAAACACAAAGAGTCATTCCAGGAAATGAAACCTATCATATAGAGGAGTTAAACAAGATAAACCAACAATAAAATATAACTCAAAAGACTCATAATAGTCCACTTGATAAACAGAGCATCTACAATGCATAAAGGGCAGTTCAATACTTAAAATAAAATCTAAAAAAACAACAAAACACCAACAATACCAGGCATTTAATCAAGTATCTCAAAGCAACAAGTGTTCTTGAATGAAAAATGCCAAATAATTTTACATCATTCTGCACAAAGATAATATTTTGCAAGAGTGAATAAATCAATTGATCAAAGAACAAATATGAGTAGGATATTTGGAGTTTGAGAAGTTAAAGGGCTGTGGAAGAAAGAACTTACAAGTCCTCAAAAATAATATAATTATTCAAGCTTAAAAATGAAAGCTAAAAATTGTAGCTACGGAAGTAATGAACTTAGCAGTTCTCAAAACTTGTGCAGTTACCGATATTGTCTAGTATAGTTCCGGTCAAAGTATTATTCCTCACATCACTACAGCAAAAAAGAACTCACGGTTTCAACAAACATAGTAACACCATAAGTTTAATGTCTTAAATAAAGAAAAAATTCACCATGTGAACTTACAAATACCAAAGGCCAGTCACTTGACATATGTCGGAAGACAATGTTCCTGTTAGCATGTTTCCTTGCAAACCACTGTACCAAAATAAAAAATGATTGTCAAAAACATATTAAAATACACAGACAACATAAACATAAAGTACCCACAAGTACATATTACTTGAGGGTGATAAGGATGTAAAGAATGTAACATAAACATAAAGTACCCACAAGTACATATTACTTGAGGGTGATAAGGATGTAAAGAATGTAACTGTTTACTAACAGCTATTGCAATACTTCATTCCAGTAGATCAATCTCGGTATCTTGCCTATAAGCTGGTTTCTAGCAAGATCTCTATAAGAAAAATGACAGTTTACACTAGATTTTAAAATAAAAGTTTTAAAAAAAATCACTAAAGAAATAGTTAAGGTCACTTACAGTGTCTTCATATTGGGAATTGTGTTAGTGTAGAAGGAACTGGGCCAGTTAATTGGAAATTTTTCGTGTTCCTGATGCATATTAACATTAGTACAAAAGTCATTGGATAAAAACAAGAATTAAATGAATAGTATTACGAATATTACTTACCATAACTCAAGCTGCTTAAGCTTAGATACTAACGTAAGATCTGACTGAGCCTAGGCATCTTAAGAAATACCTTAATAACACGAAGCTACCCAATTAAGCACAAAAAGATCCCTACACAGCCAGGGCAAAGCATGTACACAAAAAGATCCCTACACAGTAACTTCACATGTAATCATCATTGTTGCACCTTAAGTCCTCGGTCAACACCAGCTAGGTGTTCTGGATAGCAATCAAGAATTGAAGCATAATGCAATTAAAAAGACTAAAATGTATAATGTTCACACGATATATAAATGGACAACATGATCAGTTAAGTCATCCGAAGATTTATTGAATTGACTGCAATTACTCACTCAATCAAGTCTGATGTTTTGTTAGCATATTTGTTGTAAAGTTCATCAACGCGTTCCTGCAACTTCGTTACAGCTTTACTTGAGGCTGAAGAAAAGAAAATGTGAAGTCAAAGACTAACAATAAATGTTAGATATGTGCTGCACAACTTTCAATTGGGGGATAAATGTGCCCCAATCATGAAAACAAATACAACCCCCCAAGTATTCCTTTAGCAATTCTACTAATAAAATATATAAGAAAAAGAAAAGACATTTTGAAATTTAAACCATTCTTAACAGCTAAAAGAAATCGAGCTCCCCTGTCCCGTATCCTGCAAAAGAAATGAAGTCAATACATGCTCAAAACAGCTCTAAACAATGAAATTTCTACTACATAAATGCACTTTTCAATGTGAATAATGTTCTATTCAATTATCCTACTACCTCTAGAGAAATATCTCTCAATCGTCTTCCAGTTTGCGCACAACATACACGAACAACTGGTTCTTCACAGCTTCCACTTATTATATAATCTCTTCCATTCATATAATACGAACGTGTATAATTATGATCACTTCCTTTTGAAACTATCCCAAAATCCATATGAAGCCTCCCATCCGCCGCTAAAAGTTGCTTCACCTAGCAATTTTAACATGTTATAATATTTGGTTCTTGAATTTTAGTGAGTAGAACGATATTTCAGTAGCCAAACAACTAAAATACAGTCCATTTGCCACCCTTTACCTCCATCTCCAGCCAAAAAACAAGCATATCTTTTTTCAAAACAAGAAGTAATCACATTATTCAACGCAGAATTCTTCCTCGAAAAACAAGTCGAGTTTCAACTGTTGCACATGTTTCATTATAATTTAATTCTGATTCCATTATTTCAGTAGTGTTGTTGCTAATATATAATTTAATTCCAAGTACTTTTATAAGATTAGTACACATGTTTTGTCAAGAAGCTTCCGAATCTTAATCATATACTGTATAAACTAAAGAATTATCTAGCAAAATTTATTGTGATGATCGACTTACATTTTTTGCAGCAGTGCTGAAAGCTTCCCTGTGATTAATTTCAGGATTTCTAGCCTTTATCCTCTGAATCTCCTCCCTTCAAACAATCTACAAACAGAAAAAAGGAAAACAAACAAACAAACAAAAATTATAAATCTTGAAGAATTAATGAAATTGAATAAAACTTAATGACGGTCACTGTAGCTGTGGAATTACCCTAGAATCTAAGAAAAATGTAATTGAAATTAGGAATCCATTAGAACAAAAATCTTTCCAACCTTAGTGCGATGGCAGATGTGGCAAAATTAGGGCAAAATTAGGTTGAAATTACCCTAGAGCAGTCTTCCAACCTTCACGATTTTGTCAAATCCTCAACCTCTTTGATAAATTCGAACAAACATGGAAAGAGCGGACACAAAACCTTTTAATTTCAACCCTTGGAATTAATTTCAAATGAAATGAAAATGTGGGCGATGATGAATTTAGATTAATGTTAGCTGTGTGTTTGCAATTTCTAAAAGGGATATTTGGCCAAATAGCCTTCTACCAAATGTTTTTTGCAAAACTAGCCTTTTTTTTTTTCTTTTTTTTTTTCTTGGTTTTAATAACAATTAAATCTAATTAAACACAATTAAGTCTAATTAATCAGTTAATCTAATAATAATAATACAAAACACCTATAAAATTCATTTCCAACTCTCAATTCAAATTTCAAAATTTTTCTAACTACAAAAAACTCTCGAAATTTTTATCACGAATTTTTGTCACTTGTCACTTGGACGCCCAAGTGACAAGCGACATTACTGCCGCTTGTCACTTGGACGCCCAAGTGACAAGCGGCAGTAATGTCGCTTGTCACTTTGGCGTCCAAGTGACAAGTGACAAATTGCAATAATTGTCACTTGTCACTTGGACGCCCAAGTGACAAGCGGCAGTAATGCCGCTTGTCACTTGGGCGTCCAAGCGCCCGGTGACATTTGAAGATAAGAGTATATCTTCAAATGTCACCGGGCGCTTGGACCTCCAAGCGCCCGGTGACATTTGAAGATACTCTTATCTTCAAATGTCACCGGGCGCTTGGAGGTCCAAGCGACCGGGTGACATTCGAAGATACTCATCTTCAAATGTCACCCGGTCGCTTGGACCTCCAAGCGACCGGTGACAAATGTCGCAGTTTTGTCGCTTGTCACTTGGACGCCCAAGTGACAAGCGGCATTATTGCCGCTTGTCACTTGGGCGTCCAAGTGACAAGTGACAAAAATTCCGGATTATTTTGTAATTTAAAGTTAATTAATAACATAATATAAGGAAGGCTATTTTTGCAAAGGCAACATTCATAAAGCTAGTTTTGCAAATTAAAAAAGCCATAAGGCTATTTTTGCAAATGACTCTTTTAGCCCGTAAATTGGCATGAAAAGATTAATGTTAGCTGTGTGTTTAAAGCGTTTTGTGAGTTTAAAAAAAAAAAGCTGTCTAAGCGTACAACTTGAATTGCGCTGGGTACCATGAAACTATACCCGGCGCTTTAAAACCATTAAAAATGCGCCGGGAAATTAAAACTATTTCCGACGCAAAATAAGCAATGGGAATGAAAAAAAAAAGCGTCGGGTATAACATTTATTCCCGACAGATACAAAAGCGCCGGGAATAAAGTGTCGGAAAAACCATAAATTGTTGTAGATATTATTATATGTTACAGGGATAAAGTTATAGCATTTTTTACTGCAACAAGCTTCATCGCAATCTGCACTGCATATACCCTGCCCGGCGTATTGACAAATTTTTTGTTCAGGACCTATTGTTCGGGCCGAGCTCACTTCTTGTAATGATTGTATACCACCTGGAATATTAATTATTCACAAATATAAACAAATTAGTTTTTGTCTCTCGGTGTCAGTGTCAACCCAACAGAGTGCCTGTAGGAGTATGGACCATGGTGTCATTAAAATTGTATGGAGTAACCATGGATCAAAATTTCGTGTCAATTATATATTTAGGTCAGCCAAATATCGAAAACTTTTCGGGAAAACACTAAGGAAAATTGTAAAAAATGTTACTAAATTAAAAAAAATAAGAGAGTTTCAGGCTAATAAATAGTTTCGAAATTCTATCTTGTTTTCGTTTCATTTGATTCAAAAATGAAAACTTTTCCATGTTTTTTATGGAAAAGATGGAAATTTTGATCCATGGGAGTAACTAATTTGACGAACGAAAATAAAAGTATTTCTTAGGCTTTGATTTTATTTTTATATTTATGTAGAAGAGAAAGTTATTGTAATTACCTGATGCAAAAATAAGAACACATAAAATGCAAAACATTGGAGTCATGGTAGCCATTGGATTATGTTTAGAGAAATGGAATAAGTTTGTTTATTTGATTGTGAATATGGGTGTTTTAGGGTAGGGTAAAATCAAAATCAAATTATAACGTAATTATTGTGCGCCCAAAATATAAGATTCCTAGCATAACCGATAAATTTAGAAATCAACAAAATCTCATTCACAAATAGAAATATTATCCAAGAACATAAAAAATGGGGAATATTTTCCTTTTATACTATAAATAAATATTTGGGTAAACACCATTTATGGTTCTCTTTATCATAAACTTTTTTCATAGTCGTCCCTCTTAGGTTTTTTTTCCACATTAGTTCCTACTAAAAGTTAATTGTGTCATTTTGGTCTTTTCCATGTTGAGCATGTTGGAGTTATTTTCAAAATAATAACTAACAAATAACTTCCAATAATTAATTTCAAATTTGAATTTAAATTGGAAAGTTGTGACTTTTAAATTATGGCTCCAAATTCAAATAATTGTGTCTATCCGGAATAGACACAAATATGTCTATAAAAGACAAGTACAATTCTGAATTTAAAAAAAACTTTTTCTCTTCTTCTCCAAGTTACTTATAAATATTTTACTGCAGAAAAATATCATATAAGTTAGATAATTTTGCCAATTCCGTGTATGCCCTGTGGTTTATTTCTGTGAATACAAAACAGAATTAAACATTGGGTTTCATTGTATCCTAAAGGCTAATCGCAAATCCCTATTGTATACCGTGTGGTGGGGGCGAAATAAGTCTTAAGGAAAGTGGCATTGCAACACGCCTTGATTCCATTACTGCAGTCCGCTAGTTATTTCCTACTTAAAATCTAACAATCTTAAGACTTATTTTTGTTACTGCATTAATGGCATCCATCAAAGAGATGTCTACAAACATTGTGAAACTCGAACGTTTTGAAAGAGGAAAATTCAACCGCTGGCAAAAGAAAATGCATTTCCTACTTGCAACTCTAAAAGTTGTCTACGTGCTCACTCAACAAAAGCCTACAGAAACCGATGAAGAAACTGTTGCTGAAACTCGTGCAAGGCAAAAGTGGGAAAATGATGACTATATTTGTAGAGGCCATATTTTGAACGGGATGTCTGATGCCTTGTTCGATGCTTATCAAAACGTGCCTACTGCAAAGGAACTTTGGGACAAATTGGAGGCAAGATACATGTCCGAAGATGCAAGTAGCAGAAAATTTCTGGTTAGTCGTTTTAATAACTACAAAATGGTTGATGGTCGTTCTGTCATGGATCAATGGCATGAAATTGATCAAATTTTATCAAGTTATGAACAATATAAATTAAAAATGGATGATACCATTGTTGTGTCCTCTATAATTGACAAACTCCCACCATCATGGAAAGATGTTAAGAAAACTCTTAAACATAAGAAAGAGGAGATGACCCTTGAAGATCTTGGAAACCATCTTCGTGTTGAGGAAGATTTTCGGAATCAAGAAGAGACTTCTAAGTCCTTTGAGATTTCTGAAAAGAATTCTGAAGTCTCCAAAATCCATGTGGTTGAAGGGGGAGAATCAAACAAACCACCAAATAACAACTTTAAGAAGAAAGACAAGCAACAACAATCTATGAAACCAAATGGCCATAATTTCAAGAAAAAGAAAAAGAAGGGTCCTTGCTTCCTTGTGGAAAACTTGGCCACATAAAGGCGGAATGCCGTCATCTGAAAAAGAATCAAAATGCTCCAGCCCCTAACAACAATTTTGTGGCTATGATTTCTGAAGTGAATCTAGTACAAGATGATGGAGCATGGTGGATAGATTCTGGTGCAACCAAACATGTTTGCAAGGACAAGAGCCTTTTCAAAAGCCTTGAACCTGTCAATGACGGAAGTGTTATGTTCATGGGAAACTCGGCTACTGCTGAAATAAAGGGCAAAGGGATTGTTCATCTTGAATTTACTTCTGGAAAAATGCTTGTACTTAAAGATGTTTATTATGTTCCTGAAGTTAGAAAAAATCTTGTATCTGGTGGATTGCTTAATAAGTATGGCTTCAAACTAGTTTTTTAGGCTGATAACTTTGTACTCTCCAAGGGTGGTGCCTTTGTAGGAAAAGGCTATATGTATGAGGGCATGTTTAAACTCAACATTATTGATAATATTAATAAAGTCATTTCTACTTATATCGTTGAGCCTACTTCTTGTTTATGGCATAGTCGTTTAGGACATGTTAATTATAGAAAATTGCATGATATGGTTAAATTAGAATTAATTCCTGAAATTGATAATAATCATGATAAATGCAAAACTTGTATGCTTACAAAAATAACTAGAATTCCTTTTCCTAAAGTTGATAGATGTTCTAAGTTACTTGACTTAATTCATAGTGATTTATGTGATTTACATAGTACTCCAACTATAGGTGGAAAGAAGTATTATGCTACATTTATAGATGACTATTCTAGATTTTGTTATGTTTACTTATTACATCCAAAAAATCAAGTTATGGATAAATTTGAAATTTATAAAACTGAAGTAGAATTGCAATGTGAATTATCTATTAAATGTTTAAGAAGTGATAGAGGGGGTGAATACTATAATCCTAAGTATTTCGAGTCTACTGGTATAATTCACCAAGTTACTGCACCATATACACCACAACAAAATGGTATAGCAGAACGTAAAAATAGAGTATTAACTGAAATGGTAAATGCAATGCTTTCTAACTCGGGATTGTCAAAAGGATTTTGGGGTGAAGCTCTATTAACATCTTGTTATATACTAAATAGAGTTCCAAATAAAAAGAGTAAAACTACTCCATATGAACTTTGGAATAAAAGAAAACCAAATCTTAATTACTTAAGAGTTTGGGGCTGTAGAGCCATTGTAAGGGTGCCTGAACCTAAAAAGAGAAAATTGGGTGAAAAAGAAATTGAATGTATATTTATAGGCTATGCTGAACATAGCAAAGCATATCGTTTCATGGTTAGAGAGAAAAATGATTCATATTCTCAAAATACAGTAATTGAATCAAGAGATGCTATCTTTGATGAAACGAGGTTTAATTCAATTCCTAGACCCATAGATCATGTCATTAACAATGAAATTATTCCAAAAAATGACAATGTAATAAATGACAAAGAAGAAGTCATTGAACAAAGGAAAAGCAAAAGAGTTAGAAAAGAAAAGACTTATGGTCCTGACTTCTTTATGTTTTTGGTAGAAGGAACAAGAGAAAATATAAATACGCATTTACCTTATTGCTTCAATTTAGAAGGTGATCCTCTAACATATACAGAAGCAGTAAAGTCACAAGACTGTGCATTTTGGAAAGAAGCAATACAAGATGAAATGGACTCTATAATGGGTAATAAAACTTGGAAATTAGTAGACCTCCCTCTTGGTTCCAAGCCAATAGGTTGTAAGTGGATTTTCAAAAAGAAAATGAGAGTAGATGGAACTATAGATAAGTTTAAGGCAAGGTTAGTAGCAAAAGGCTTTAAACAAAAGGAAGGTATCGATTATTTTGATACTTATGCCCCTGTGGCAAGAATTGCTACTATTAGATTATTAATTGCACTTGCATCAATTCATAATCTAGTAATACACCAAATGGATGTAAAAACAGCATTTTTAAATGGTGTTTTAGATGAAGAAGTCTATATGGAACAACCCGAAGGGTTTATAGTTCCTGGACAAGAAAAGAAGGTATGTAAACTTATTAAATCATTATATGGTTTGAAACAAGCTCCAAAACAATGGCACCAAAAATTTGATGAGGTTGTGTTATCTAATGATTTTAAAATTAATGAATCAGACAAATGTGTCTATAGTAAATTCATAAATGGTAAAGGTGTCATGATATGTTTATACGTAGATGACATGTTAATATTTGGTACTGACTTGGAACAAGTAGAAAACACTAAGCAATTCTTGTCAAATAATTTTGACATGAAAGATATGGGTGTGGCTGATGTTATTCTTGGAATAAGAATAATAAGAGATGGTGATAATATAACTTTAACCCAATCTCATTATATTGAAAAAGTACTCAAAAAGTTCGGTAAATCCGAATGTGTACAGGTATCTACACCTTTTGATCCAAGTGTAATATTAGTACCTAATAAAGAAAAACCAATAGCACAACTAGAATATGCAAGAGTTATTGGGTGCTTAATGTAAGCTATGACAAGTACAAGACCGGACATTGCTTTTGTTGTTGGAAAACTAAGTAGATATACAAGTAATCCGAGTAAATTGCATTGGAATGCAGTTTATAGAGTATTGAAATACTTAAAGAAAACAATGAACTTTGGTATTTGTTATTCAGGTTATCCTTCAGTTTTGGAAGGATATTCCGATGCAAGTTGGATTACAGATAGAGTAGATCATGCATCTACAAGTGGATGGATTTTTATGCTCGGTGGTGGTGTTATTTCTTGGGGTTCCAAGAAACAAACATGTATAACCGATTCTACTATGGCTGCTGAATTTATTGCATTAGCTTCAGCAAGTAAAGAAGCAGAATGGTTAAGAGACTTACTCTATAACATTCCTTTGTGGCCAAAACCAATGTCACCAATATCTATTCACTGTGATAGTCAAGCTACTTTGTCAAAGGCATATAGTCATGTATATAATGGCAAGTCTAGACACATTGGGGTTAGACATAGTTATGTGAGACAACTCATCACTGATGGAGTAATCACAATTGATTTTGTACGATCAAATCAAAATCTGGCGGATCCCTTAACAAAAGGCCTCACTAGGGATCTAGTCTTTAAGACATCAAAGGGGATGGGACTAAAGCCTACAAACTAAAATCATTAATGGTGTAAGCTCAACTCAACACTAGTTGCTACTTCAAGTCTTGAGTTCAATGAAACATATTACATCATATAACTGGTTGGAAACACTAAAATTTATCATCCCAAGGTAAAAGTGCTTAGTACCCGTAAGTTAAAGGAAGGGTGAACATATGGCTCTTAATAGACTCAATATAAAGTACTATAAATACGGGAGTACTAATTAAAGGTCTACCTATATGAGTGAGAAGTGTAGCCGCTTCTAGGAGTTAAAAGGCTTAACTCTGACAACACTCATGAAAGGATACGGACACAAGGCTACATTCGTGTCAACTAAAGTGGCATATATTGGAACTTGGAATTTATGTGTGATATGTACCTAACCAGTCAAAAAGGAATAGTTGGTTCAAAGCTAGTCTACCATACATTTCTGAGTGGCAGCAAAACATTTCACTAAGTGACTGTTACATTCATTTATGCATACATTCCACAAAATTATCAAAATTTGGAGATTTTGAAAATGGTGGGGGATTGTTGGAGTTATTTTCAAAATAATAACTAACAAATAACTTCCAATAATTAATTTCAAATTTGAATTTAAATTAGAAAGTTGTGACTTTTAAATTATGGCTCCAAATTCAAATAATTGTGTCTATCCGGAATAGACACAAATATGTCTATAAAAGACAAGTACAATTCTGAATTTAAAAAAAACTTTTTCTCTTCTTCTCCAAGTTACTTATAAATATTTTACTGCAGAAAAATATCATATAAGTTAGATAATTTTGCCAATTCCGTGTGTGCCCTGTGGTTTATTTCTGTGAATACAAAACAGAATTAAACATTAGATTTCATTGTATCCTAAAGGCTAATCGCAAATCCCTATTGTATACCGTGTGGTGGGGGCGAAATAAGTCTTAAGGAAAGTGGCATTGCAACACGCCTTGATTCCATTACTGCAGTCCGCTAGTTATTTCCTACTTAAAATCTAACAGAGCATGGCAGATTCGATGTCACGTGAACAACAAATAGGGTTTAACTGGGGACTTAAATGTAACATTATCGCTACGAGTGTACGAAAATACCCTCACGTTTAAGTCACTGGATATCAGAACCTTCGTGTTCAGCCTAAAAAAGGGCCAAAGTTAAACAAATAACTCTTAGTAGGGACTAGCGTGGGGAAAAAAATATAAGGAATGACTCTGCAAAAAGTTAATGATAAGGAGGATCATAAATGTTGTTTACCCTTAATATTTTCATAATAATATTTTCAATTACATATATACAATGATAATCTAGTAATTATATATATAAGATTTTTCCCTAACATGTTTTATTATTAGGAATATATTTTTTCAATTAACAAAAGCACCAATTTGATTTTCTCAATTAACGAACCATGAAAAGATGAATACTATTTCCATAATGATAATCTAGTAATTAAAATATCAATTCTTCTTATTAATTTTTTTTTATTTCTTTTATACTCTAATTTAGGATCGTAATCCAATTGGATTAGGTTCAAACAAAATTTGATTTCATTCATGTCAGGTCAGATTCAAATATTGTCGACTCTACATGATCTTATTTGGATTCAGTTGGATGGAATAGTTTTTCCTGGTCAGATAAGTTTTTCACTTTAAAGGTCACACCCGATTATCGATATTTTTTTCTAAAATAAGTCTGTTCACGTTACAACTTCATTTGATTTTGCTCACACCTATATAAAGTTTCTTGGATAAAAATATGTATTAACATGAAATTATGAATGAAATATTAACTATTAAAATTGAAGGTAAAATATTTACAGTGTTACTTAATTTCAATAAAGTATAATGTATATATAAATATATAAAATTTGCTTGTTTTAGAATTCTAATTTCTAACAAATTGGACCGACTTAGAACGATATTAACTCCATATATTTAGAATTACGGACATAAACTATATTGGAAAGCCAAATCATCCTTGCACAGTATTACATTTTACAACGTGATCCTCTTCACGTATTTTCATGTGGATTTAACACGAATTAACTTTAATACTTTAATATCAATCTATTAATTTTTGCATGTTCTGTTAAATCATTTGAAATAAATAATTGTGTCGATGAATTATCTTTCTATGTTGGGGACATAAAGTTAAGTCGGATGAAAGTATAACGTCAACAAACTTATTATAAAAAAATCTAAGATATTTTACTAAATTTGGAAAAAGTCTAAAATTCGATTGATTTCGAGACTTGGAGATCATTTTAGTAACATGTTGCACGGATACGGATATAACGATACAAATGGTTACGATACAGATTCGTCGATACAGCTTTTTAAAATTTATAGAATACTCTACGCGCATTTGTACATATTTAAAAGTATTTTATCATAAGAAATCCTTTTTTTAAAATTATGTAATATATATTTAGTTTACTTTTTATTCACTCATATACGTGTTCAAGTAAAACCGTATATTAATACCATATGCAAAGTCTTTGACCCATTGGAACATAATTTAGAATTTTTTGAAGAAATATATGTTATGATCTTGAGTGTCTATGATACGTTTTTCGGTGTATCCGATACGTAATATTTTTATTTTTTATTTTCTTATTATCGAAAACGCCACATTGACGATACTTATAGGTATCGGGTGAATATTTGAATATCCGAATATTCGATACGTATCCGATCCATAGTGCATTATGTATAATTTTGAAGTATTTAACTGCAACCCAACTTTGATCCAACGATGATTGGATAGACCGAAGTCCGACCCGTTATAACTGTAAATATCTAATACTTGTTGTCTATTGAATTTGCTAGCTGATGGGCCTTTAGCCCAATAATATTATATATTATTCCATAATATAAAACTGAAGACCCTTGGTCCAGGCTTGGCCCAGCAGATTTTCATATTATTCCCAATCCTTTTCAGGTTCATTTGAAAAGAAAAAGGGGGGAAATAAAGAAGAAAAAGGGAAAAATAAAAAGAAAAAGAACAGGAAAATTTCCAAGATGCATTTGGGTTTCTATTGTTTGATCTTTGATGTGTGTTAATGCTAGTTTTACTTCTGTAAGTAAATCCTATTTACTTCATGTAGCAACTAAATATGTATTCTTCCATTTGTGTTGTTAGATTGATTAAAAAAGAAAAAGAAAAAAAAAACAGTCAGTTAAGCTAGTTAGATTCAATTTGTGTTGGGATTCTTATTTTACTTCTTTTCTATAATATTGCGAAGTTTTCAATTGGGTTTTCTTTGTCATTCATGATTGTAGTAAACGGATGCTCTTGTTTTTTCTGTGATGATTTTCACAATCTATTTCAAAATTACTAAATTAAGAAAAATAAAAAGATCCTAAAATACAAACAAATAATTTTAAAATTACATCTCATTTTCATTTCCTTTGGTTCAAAAACAAAAGCTTTAACTAAATTTTGATCTATGGTTCAAACTTTCTCTTCCCTTTTGTTGATTTTTATGGTTCATTACTTTATCCAAAAAGAAATAATAACAACCCGAGCTGGAGCCTAGAGGTTAAGTTTTAAGAATGAAAACCATATGCAAAAGCTCAGAATAGCTCACATAAATTTTATGAGTATATCAATTATTCTGAAAACCACAAGCAGGAAACAAGTCTGCCCTTTATAAACATCCATAAAGCTAATCCAAGAAACCATATAAAAATCAAGCAAACAAGTTATCGCATAAACCCCAGAAATCTATGTAAAGTTTAAAGACATACGTAGAAGTCTTCCTTTAAAGAGGTTTCTTGAGCAAACCCATCTACGAACTCGCACCATAAACACGAATCCTTTGTTCAATCGGAACCCGACAATAAGGACATATAGCTTTACCTTTCTTCTGATAATTCTCATTGCAACTTGCACATATAACTTGATGAGTACAAGGAAGGAAAACCACAGAAACTTCATCTTTCAAGCAAATCATGCATTCTCTATCATTGCTTACCTCCTTTTCAGTTGAATTTTCCAACTCATCAAGTTCATGTAGAAGCCTTGCAATGGTCTCTCCCTGTGGGTTTATACCATTTGAGTGTTCGGTCAATACCTCGTTAGCTTGATGTTCCATTTCAGTGGATTCTGCAGCTTCTTTGAGACGTGCATACTCTTGCTCAAGGCGCTGGAGATCATCTTTGTGGCGCTGAGAATCTATCTCGATTTTTAAGCGAAGAGCCTCGAGTCTTCTTTTGTTGTTGCCCTCGGAAGCTTCTTTGAGGCGACGTTCCTCCTCCAACTTGGCAACAGCTAGCTCTTTAGCCTTCTGCTCCTGCCTCCACTTTGCCTTTCATGCCAAATAAATTACAATATTATATATAATAAATAATAATATATGGGAAAGAACATGTACAGGATGTAGAAATACGGGAGCAGTGGAAATGAAACCTTGACATCACATTTAACTAGTTAGCTTAGGAACTACACCTTCCGGTTCAACAGCTTGAGTGTGCAGAAAGAAACAAGAAAGCAATTCTAGAAGTTGAAGTTTGCACGAGACATACATATATCAATGAAGAAATTTATGGAAATTGTCCCAATTAAGATAACATTACTAAACCACAAGACAATGAAGAGAAAAACCAATTTATAAAACACGGACACTGCATGAACCTCCAATTAGAGCGGGAAATTTGACCTTAAGAGATAAAATCTCAATGGTATATATCTTTCTCCCAAGATATAAAAACTGAAGCAGGCGATCAATTGGGATCCAATAAACAGAGAATTAAGGGCATAGTTGTTAATAGCAAAAAGCGACGTGAAGCAACAAGGCCTCGCTTCGCTTTGGAACGAAGCGAGGCGAAAAGAGCTCATGTACAATTTAATATATATATCAATTATAATTATATATTCTCCAAAAATAAACTATGATCATATAACATAAATGAACAAACCTAGAGACAATCAATATATAATAAAATTGACAAAACAAAAGGGAAAGTAAAGAGGTGGGCCATGACACTTTATCATAAATAAAAGGAACGTTTAGTAAAATTAAAAAAAAAAAAAGAGAGAGAGAGAGAGAGAGAGAGAAAAAGAAGTCTGCAAACCCTAATCTTCCTTATCTCATTTTACCCCGCCGCTGCCAAGGACTTCAACTTCTTCCTTTTTTTTTATTCTTCTAGAAACTGACTTCATCTTAATTTACCCCGCAAACCCCAATCTTCCTTTTTTATTTACTGAAAAAGTCAATAAATCGAGGCCTTATTAAGAAAGGCAACATTTTTTTTTAATTTCCTAAACCCATCACCTTCAATTTCTGGAAAAAGCACCATTTTGCTTATGAAGCGCCGGAATAGCGCCTTAACGCCGGGAAAAGTGCCGCTTTTCCCAAACCCTAAAAATAAGGCGAGGCGAGGGGAGGGCGAGTCGCCCTGAATCGCGCTATATCGAGCGCTTCAATCGCTTTTAACAACTGTGATTAAGGGTGAAGCAAAATGGAAATGATCTTTCCATTGAAGACGCCTTTAAGAAAACATTAATATATATTACAGAATCACATATAATATCCATAGTTGTTTGAGGCGTAAAGACAGGCAAGGCGATGAGGGCTCGCCTTGCCTCAAGGCGAGGCGATGCAAAAAGCGAGGGCTTTTGGGGGAAAAGCGCTTGCATACAAATTTTTGAGTGTACATTAAATTATCAATTGTAAACAAACTTAGGTGTCAACTTCTTCAATTGTAAACAAACATATTCATCATGCATCATATAAAAACCAAACTTAGATGTCAAATTCAATCTACTTTATACTTCATAACTCAAAATAAATGTAAAGTCGCAATAATCAATTACAAAGTAGTCTTAGATTGAGCAAATAAGTTCAAAAGCAATGTAAAACAATTCTAAATTGACAAAATGGGTAATTTAAGTATATATGTAATATATATAAAAATATATTTTAAGTACTTTAAGTATATATGTAATATATATGAAAATATGGCAAGTATGTATATGAGTAATTAATGCCGAAATGTGTTATTGTAGTTTGTGTTATCTACATATAAATATAATATATATATATATAGTGATATAGTATATGTGGGTCAATATATAATTATATATGTTTATAATATAATTTATACACAATAAAGAGATGAGAGAAGCAGTCTTTACGGGAAAGAAGAGGGAAACAAAGCTAGCTTCTGGCGGATGGCGGATGGCGCGACCAGGGACGGCGCGGCGGCGGTGTGGACGGCAGCGCAGAGGTAAGAATTAGGGATTTAGGGTTAGGAAAATGAAATTTACGGGGAGAGAGAGGGACAATTTTCAATTTAGGAATTAAATTGAAGTCAATTACTGCCTTGACTTCTATTTTTTTTTTTAAAAAAAAAGAAATTAAACAATCCCCAAAAGGCGTTGCTTTCGCCAAAGGCGCCGCCTTGATGGCGCCTTTCGGGGACAGCCATGGCGAGGCGAGGTGACGCGATGAGGGCTCGCCTCACCCTGCGCAAAGGCGAGCGCCTTTGGCGCCTTTAACAACTATGATAATATCCCATGTATATAAATTTAGTATGATCAACATCAGATTAAACAATTAAACACTTTTGGAAGACTATTCAAAGGAGTTTCCAAAATAATTTTTTCTAAAAAATAATATTCGTCCAAGTTATAATGCTTAAATATTAGAAAAATATAGCAAATGTTAAAACGAAGGAATGATAGATTAATCTGTAAATTACCGTTTTTAAAAAGAAAAAAAAAATCCATTGAAAGAAAGGAAAAATACAGCTAGAGTGAAGAAAGATAGTATCTCCATATTGTATAGCAAGTCCATCGGTCGAGTTATATAAGGACAATTTCAACCCAGTCATAAAGACAAAAAGAAGAAAACGAGTTTGACATGTACTTTCAAGACTATAAACTGACAATTTGTCACAAAAATACAATAAGTTAAATAATGGAGTATAATTAGAGTGCTCTCTCACAGGTTTTACTCTTTCCTTTGAAATCACAAAACCTGCCATCTTAGTAATGTATATTTCATGGTACAAGTCAAATGAAATTTCCATAATTTTGAACATGACATACCTCAGCTTCCTTTGTGGCTGCCTCTACTTCAGCCAACTCCTGCTGCAACTCTGCAATCTTCTGTTTTTCTGCAGCAATATCTTCCTGCATTTTGTCTTTCTGCTTTTCCCAAGCCAAAAGCTTTTTGAGGTACTTCTTTTCCCTCTTTGCAATTTCCAAGCAGCTTGTGACCGATTCAGAAGCACTTAATTTTGACGCCTCCATCTCGGCTTTAATTTCAGCATTCTCAATCTCAAGCTTCCTTACAGCAGCATTTGCACGGTCAACTTGACCACTAGCCTTTCTCAGAGCATTCTCCATCTCTGAGACCTTCTTGAAGGTGCTGTCTTCAAGTGTTTGTTTCCCCTTCTTTAGTCTCTGTGTCTCCTCTCTCTCCATCCGTAATATTTTAAGCTCAGTCAAATCATTACTAAGCCTTCTTGCAGCTTGCATTGCCTTTTGTTGGGCCCACTCCTTGCGATCTTTCATCTGTTTTTCCAACTCCTTTATCTCATGGATCAAACTTAGGATCATTTCATCCTTCTCATCCAACGACCCTTGATCCGAATTCTCATGTAGATTTAAGTCCTTAAACTTGGTCATCATGGAGTTGACAACTTCTTGGGTTGTCTTGGCGTACTGAGCATCTTCACTGTGCCCAAGTGGTACCTCAGTTACGGTACCCCCACTGCCACTGGATGAATCCCTAGTAGACAAAGAACTGGGGCAAGCCTGTGATTGGTTGTGAAAATGTTTCGAACTTGCCCTAAACCCTGCAGCAAACATTGCAACATTCCTCTTCAATAGACTCTTCATTGATGGACTAAGGTTGAACCTCTTGGGACATTCAATCTCCCTCTGCAAAGCCATTTCTGATGCATAGGATAAAAACCCATTCATCGGAAACTCAGCAGTCCCACCATTCCCAAAACCCCAACCTCCATGAAACCTACACAGTGCTGGGGTAACCCCAACTGGCCCCTCATTACCAACAACTCCCGCAGGGGTACCACTCCCATTAGCCAAGTCACTCTCACTCCCATTGCCACTCCCACACCCACTACCGCTACCTCTGGGCGAGGGCAAAACCGGAATTTCCATCACACTAGCACGTCCAACATGGAGATCACTCATCAGTAAACACCACATAGCATCACCCTTACTCAAATGAGGCTTGACTTGTTGCAACAAACAAACCATCCCTGCAAGGGAATATTCCTCGAGCTGCCTCAAGTCGGAAAACGGAGGCTCGGGTTCCTCAACCTTGTCTCCGTTACTTCCACCACCACCACCACTATTCAAATAAGCCAAAGAGTTATGCAAGATATTAGTCAAAACATCCATCCCACCATAGCAATGCCCATTCCTCAAAATGGCCTTCAAAGCCACGTCATCATCGTATCCCAACGACACAAGCTTCTTTATAGCCTCGTTATACAAAAACTCCAAATTCTTGAGGAGTATCTCCTCCAACTGTTCCTCAGTGCAATACCCACACCCACTTTCATCAAACCCGGAATTCAAATTTGGGTTCGGGTTTAGCATGGAATTCAGGTTCTGGTTCAAAGCATTCAAACCCATATTAGAATTTTTAGTATTCACCTTCACAGATTTCTTCACATCACTGTTGGTGTTATGAGTGACGGTGGGATTATCGGGTTCGAGCTTTCCAGATCGGGCCCTCCTGGCAGTACGGATATGCTTCTCTCTAACAACAGAGCTCATTTCTGGAAATTCAATAGTTTTATTAACTAAATTTTACGAACAACAAAACCGTAAAACTAAAAAAAAAAATGATAACGATTAATCAGCTACATACACATATAAATGGCATGAATGTATGCATAGCAGTGAAAGAGAAAGAAAGACTTACAGATAGAGGAGAGGGGAAAAAACAACAAAATAAAATACTAAAAAATCATCAATCAACAAAAAATTATTACCACATATAAAGGAAATGCCTACATTCACACAAATCTGTGTTTAAATGAAGGAAACATAAATTACAAAAAGAGGAGATCGAACCTTTGAATCTGAACGAAGAGGTGGCGGCGGCGGCGGCGGTGACGCTAGCCGGAGATAATAGATGAGAGAGAATTCTTTATTTAAATCGTTACTTTAGGACTTTTTGGTGTTTAGGGTTTTAGATTGGCAATTGGCAAATGAAGGCTAGCAAATAGCAAGCATAACTGAAATCTGATGACAATATTGGAGGAATTGAAGAAATCTGGAAGAATTAGGGATTAGGGATTAGGGATTATAGTTCTATTTTATTTCTCTTTTTTATTTATTTATTCTTTGCATCTTATTATAAGAGAAAGTGCTAACGCTTTCTATGTTAAGTTGGTCAGTTAATTATAGTTATTTTTCACCGCCTTTAGTCTTGTATGAGGAGCGGAAGACAAATTCCTATGCTTTGTCTAACTCTAAAAAAAAATTATGTGTTATTTTAACTCTTAAAATCCCTCGTCATCTCAAGTGAGTGTCAAATACATTTCCTATAAAAGATAGTGTGTTTCAAATGCCAAAATTACAAGTTTTGTTCACATTTTGCTTTTGATATGATAATTTTACCCCCGACATCGAAAGACAAAAACACTCCCTATGCTTTGTCTAACTCTCATAAACCCTCCTATGTGTCATTTTAAATCCCCCAAAACCCCCCGTGTTTGGTTTTAAGTACCACACTCGACCCAAGTAGTATATACTTAATTTTTTAAAAAGAAAAAATAAATTTAAAAAAAAAAAACACATAGGGGTAATCTTGTCATTCCTCCAAAAGTCAAAAGTAAAATTATATTTGGGTTAAGTGTGGTATTTAAAACCAAACACAGGGGAATTTTTGGAAGTTAGACAAAGCATAGAGGGTATATTTGTCTTTTGCTCCTTGTATAAGTAGTAGGGTTCGATTACTATACAATTCAGTTTCTATATAATAATAAGGGTAAACATCAATAATGATCCTTCTTATCATTAACTTCTTACATAGCGATCCCGATTATGAATTATTTGTTTCACTTAGATCATTTTCAAGAAGTCCAAGATGAACTAAAGTATCAAAACAGTTTTACGTGGGACTAAATTGATAAAGAAACAATTTTATAAGGTATTAAATTGATACAAAATAATTTTATGAGGGATTAAAGTGTATAAAGATTCCTTGTAAATGACCAGAGTGAAACAAATAATTTATAGTGGGGACTAACGTGGAAAAAAAATACAAGAGAAATCACTCTGTAAAACGTTAATGATAAGGAATGATCATTAATAGTGTTTACTCTAATAATAAAATTCCCTTTCTTCATTCATCAAGAACACGCACCACACACACTCAATAGTCAATTGATTCCATTCACAATTTATGAATAGTTACTGATTCTAATAGACGATGATGATGTGGAGCAGATGCTTAGGCTTCTTGAGTGATCATGAGTTCATGACAGAGTTGCCAAAGCTCCTCACGCCTAATCACGGCTACTACGAGCCTCTCCCAATCATCGTATATCATGAACATCGATCTCTTGTGTTTGAACTTGACTGGATTATCATAAAAAATGTTGATTAAGAAGACTATGTTCTTTTTTGGGAATTTCCAAGAAAAAGGATTGGTAAGGGTAAAAACTTAAAGCAAACAAAGAAATCAAAATGCTAAAGAATTGCTCCATTTATATTATCTAATCTTGAACAAGTAACTATCAAAATATGTTGCTACTTATTTAACGAGTTAATGGGAATTTACTTGTTGTTATATGTGTATTGTTTAATTTACCCTTCCCGTGACTTAAAAGGAGCGATTTATCCCGTGTGATCTTATAAAAGTTTCGCACTATACCTTCCTGATATTTTTAAATTTAAAAAAGATACTAATTGACCAAACTAGCGCTCTTATATGTTATACTTTACCATGTGTTATGATAAATGATGCACTTTATCTTTAGTTATGATAGATGTTGCACTTTACCCCCTATATTACAAAAATATTTTTTATGTCCACTCTCAATTTCAACGAATGTCTTACACTCTCCAGTTGAAGGAGATAAATTGCTCCATTAAATTTTTCAGGGAAAGGGGATTAAAATGCTTTTTCTTTTAAATTACAATGGGTGTATTAAACATTATGTAAATCACGGGAGAGTAAATTATCATTAGCTCCTTATTTAACTGGTATCTTAGATTTTTAAATAAATTTCAGTAAAAAAAAATTAATAAAGGTTTAGATCTTTTCTTAATCATTTTACCACACTGGGGTTATTTCCGTTTTATCCCAAGATTATGATTAAAAACTTACAAAAAATTATTCAGTAATCCAAATCGATATGTTATACCCAAATCTATTGCAATTTTGGATGTTAAAAAAAGGTAGTGCACTTAGATTAACTTTCATTTTACACTGGGATTGTGATTAAAATACTTGCAAAAATATATATTTCAGTCATCCGAATCAGTATTAATCACTGCAAAGTAGCAAACCTTTGTTCGAATCCCTGTTGAGAGAGGTCCCCACTTAATATGTCTGATGTCAAGGGATTAAACCCTTGAAAAATAAAAATAAAAATAAAAATATCTTACCCAAATCCATCACAATTTTTGGCTGCTTTGGTATGTATAAGGAAAAAAAATTACAGGCCACACATGCCTATTTATACTATTTTAAGATTTCAAGAAATCAAATTGAAGTTAACTAGTCTAATTTGATAAACATAGTCAAACAAAACTATAACTCTACCAAATAATCATATTTAACTAAATTCAATCATTTTCTATTACGCACTACTATTAGTGAACCACAAAATTGATGCAATATTCTCGACACCTCCATTTAATAACAAGGGGAGACATTCATCAATTTAACATCAAAGAAACACCTCACGGGTAAATCAAATGGCTTATTCAAAGTAAGCAAGATTAATAAATTATTACTCAAGTATTAATTTTTAAAAAAATTATATATATATATATATATTAATTTCTTTATTGATTTAATATTTATGATTCTATTATAACTATTTTATTAAAATTGGGTATTTGAATGAATATTTACTTTTTGGACATAAACATGTGAGCATTTTTATAATGTCTAATAACTTATGTTCAATTTTTTTTCTCATGATTAAATGTAATTCATTCATTTATCATTGTATTTAAATTATGAATTTATTTTTAAATTATTAAAATTACTGATTAAATGTGAAAGTTGAATATATTTACATTTTTATTTATGTTATACAATGTTTTTCTTATAAATAATCATATTTTTTTTTTATTTTTCCTAGCTTGTACTTTAATTGTAAAAGCATTATGAAAAAATATTGATGTGTAATTATATTTTTATTTAAGAATATATATACACCAATAAACTAATTATAAATTTCATGTAAATTTGTAACATTTGAACCATACTTATACATATAGTTTCAAAGAAAAACCTCATATTAATTAAACATAACAATGGCATAATTGTCCATCAAAATAGCTACAGTAACCCTAAGGGTAAAATAGGAAGTTCAATAAAAAATTGGCGATGACATCAGCAAAAACTAATGGAACCCTAACGAATGTAATTCTTTTGAAACCTCATAGGAGATCCCTGTAATTATAATAGTCGAAGGAAATTGAACGATAATTATACCTAACCTCAGGGGAGTTTCCTGTTCGTTATTAGTCGTTTTTAATAGTATTAATTAGTTTCTTAACATAATAAATATATTGGCTCATTGGTTTGAGTGATATAATCATATGAACAAGGTCCAAAGTTTGTAAACCATGAGATCTACTTCCTTATTTGTAGGTATTTTTTTTCTTAACAGTTATAGTATTAATTTTCCTGACAGAATAGACAAACCGAAAAATAAGTTTTTTTATTTTTTTATTTTTATAATTAAGACTCCATATCACTAAATTAACGGAAGGGTACAACAAAATAAAAAAATGGAAATCCTCCATCATAAAAGCAATGCTGGCTTGTTCTCTATAACCTTTGTGGGCCTAGGTTCGATCCACATGGATTGAACTGGAAAAATCAGAGACAAAGACTATGACAACTTTTATAATAAAACAATTTTTACTAAAAAATTACACGAAAAAATAAACAAACTTACGAGGAGATCCTGTCATAAAAAACAGAAATAAAAATATTACATGGATTGCTACTTAGTTTATAGAACGACCACGTTTTTTGAAATAGTCCGTTTAAATAAATTTCAAAGATTAATCTTGCTAAGGGAAATAAAAAATATGAAAGCTTATTCTACTATCTTATTAATAAATTCACGACTTTAAAGAGTTTTGCAATAAATTACAAATTATTTGAAGATGATTAAGATTGAGACTAACCTATGAAAAACTTATAATGACATGAAATTACCTTCTAAATAATTATGCTGGAGTAATTGAATAAAATATGAATTTATAATTCAGATCCAAAAATATATTCATGTGGATCTTATAATCTAGATAGATAGAACTATTTTGCAATCCTTTAAAGCTATGAAAATAAAAATAATTAATATTTTAGTTGTATGAAATAATTTTTTTTTTTAATTCATGCATAGCACAGGGTGTTGGCTAGTTTTATATTTATAAGAAATAAATATGTCAAATTAACAATCACATTTGCCTCAAAGTTTCTCTATACATCAAAAAAATGTCATAATTTTCTACGATATACACTATATTATACCCCCAATTCAAATTCCACCATGTAATGGTGTTTCAAACTAATATCTATTTTGCGAATTTGACCTATTTATTTCTTTATAAGTAAAAAATGTATCTTCGATTTCTAGGGGGAACTTTAATCATTTTTCATCAAAATTTGAAGTTAATAGGGCCATTAAGTGACTTTGACTTGCAAATTTTAGAGTCGAAATTTGAAAAAAAAAATCCGGTCAAATAAGAAAAATATTCTGCAATTTTGGATTGAAGTTAAATTTGTTGGTCAGATAAGGCATAAATTGATAATATATGGCAAAAAAGAAAATCCGATCAAATAAGAAAAAATATTGATGATTTTCGGTAATAATTAATATTTCCCAGCGATAAGGACAAAAAATGATGACACACACATAATAAAAGACTTATATTCTCGAAATACTACAATAAATAACCAACTTTAAAACGCAGCAAAGGGCCAAAAATAAAATTTTGCCTCCGGTATCCAACAACTTCTTTGATGAAAGGCTAACAAATTTAACTTATGGATCAATTAAAGAGTTGCAAAATGATCAGTTTGGCAATTACTTGAGAGTTCTAAATTATTGAAACAGAGAATAAAAAGGCTAATTCTACTTTGCACCTTATAAATAGGAGCATGTTTCACTTTGCACCCTACAAAAATAATTATTTCACTTTGCCCCTTACAAACCACTATTTTATTTCAGATTGTACCCTCAATCATTTTTAGCCCATTTTAGTTGCCGGAGTAAGGGTAAATTCGTCCATTCACATTATTAACCACCCCAATTTCCCCCAAAAAACAATATATGGGTAAAATTGACATATCTCCATAATAACTTAAAAAAAATCTGAAAAATAGAAAACAAGTCTTATGGGGACTTAGGGTTTACTCAATTTCTCATCTTTCTTCTTCAAGTCAAGTCCAGTGCCGCCTTTTTCTTTTTCACTTTTACATATAATTATTGAAACTAACCTAGAGTAATTTTGAGGATGTACATGTAGTTATTCCTAATTATCCATAATTACTAATTCTACAAACAAGTATAATAGAGTTGTTGATGAAAATGAAAATGCAAAACGTAAATAAGATGATAAGTTGAGAATATGGTTAACACAATTCATTCTCTATTCTTAGCACCCAACACATTTTTCTTCAAACATAAAAAAGAAAAAGACGACACTGGACTGGATTTGAAGAAGAAAGAGGAGAAATTGAGAATATGGTACACATGAAACTTGTTTTCTATTTTTAGCCTTTTTTTTTAAGTGTACTATATATATTGCTATTGCTAACGATGAACAATTTCTAACAAAAAAAAAAAAAAAAAAAGGAAGCGTCAGTTTTTCCTGACAAAAGAATCAGAATTCATTCAAACGGGAATCTAGATTTCGAGATAATCAGCAACTCATATCAACCACCCGACAAAGTAATAGATTCCGATTGTCCGAGGACACCAATATGACCTCGTCAAGATTGACCACTGCGGCTCATCATTGGGCAACTCTTCACCAAGACCGCTTTGTGCAATTCTGTAGTACAAAATAAAGACCCATTGTTGCCATGCAACCTCTGCACAAAATAAATCCAGTAAGTTCGGTTCAGGTTTTATCAAATATGCAAGTTCATGAAGTAGCTCTCGCTTTTGAAAATGGCAATTAAACTCTGAACTCTAGATAACCAAAAATTGTCTGAGAAAACGAAAAATACTAATAACCAGGAAGTTTTGACGAACTCCACGAACTCACACTAAGTCTACTTTTGTTAACCTCTTCGCGACTCGCGAGCATGGATCAAAAATTCGTTTCAAGTGAATGTTTCGGTCAGATAAATATTGGGAATTTTTCGAGACTTTTCGAAAATGTTTCGGAAACACTAAGGAAAAATTGTAATAAAAGTTACTAAATTTAGATAAATAACAAGGCTTAAGGTTAACAAATAGTTTCGGAATTATATCTTATTTTCGTTTCGCTTGACTCAAAAAATGAAACTTTTCAATGTTTTCGAAGGAAAAGACTTATTTTTGTTCCCAACTTCTTCATCCGCATAATATGATGCCTCATAGTTCTGGCTTTCAACCTGCACTTTAAAATCAGCCCAACCCAATTTAACCCAATAATTAAATAGTGTAAATATAGTGTTAATAGTATCAGAGATTGAAGACTCAGCAAGGATTCATTCTGGAAAAAGAGGACAAATCGAAATGAAGGAAGAGAATTAGGGATTTTAACCTAATAAACAAAAACGTGTATTGACTATCTAAAGTTGTTATTTCCTATTTTAGCTACTAATAGTTAGTTAGACGGTTAATGTAAGATTACTTGTTTACCCTGCACATTTGTATATAAATAGGCAGATTATTCTTTACATGTACATAACAGTTCATAATAATAATTCAGTTTCTACTTTTTCTCTCAATTTAAATCTCTTTACATAATTTCAGTATTATACAATATACATATAGATATATATGAAGGATTATCAAACCAACATGGTATCAGCAGTTCTTTGAAGCTTCCGCAATCAATTCTTTTCCAAGATTTGGTGTTCTTCTGCGATTACTTTCCAGTTTCTGTGATTATTCATCCGATTCTCATCCATCAACATCAGATCAAGATCCTCAGTCACCATTCCAGTTGACAGTTCATTCCAGAATTCTTCTCAATTTTTCACTCATCTGTGCTTTCATCATCAGATCCATCTTTCTTTAAATCAGGTGCCATCTTCTCCTTACTTTCTGTAATTGCATTCAATTTTTTTTTCCAATCTGCTCTTCATCACAATCTGTCCATTCTTGAATCTGTCTCCTACCCAAGAAACTTCTTTCCTCTTTGATCATGTCTACTTCACCACCAGAAGACAGTGAAACCACTGAAACTGTCAACCAATCATTCTCCTCCAGATCAAGGCCTCTCATTGAAGATCCCTCTAGCCATTTTTACTTACACCCTGCAGATGGACCAGGGGTTATCTTAGTATCAGAAAAATTAAATGAAAATAACTATCAAACCTGGTCTAAAGCTATGATCCGTCCCTCAAAGTCAAGAATAAACTGGGCTTCATTGATAATACAATCCCACAACCTCTTAATGATCCTATTCTTTCTAACTATTGGGATAGAAATAACACTATAGTAATTGCATGGATCTTGAACTCCCTCTCTCCCATTATCAACCATACATTACAAAATCACACAAGTGCTACAGATCTATGGAATGAACTCAAGCAAAGATTTCAGCAGGCTAGTGGCCCACGCATGTTCCAGTTACACAGAGACATAATGAATTTACAGCAGCAATCTTTAACTGTTAATGCATACTTTTCTAAACTCAAAATTATTTGGGATGAAATTACTAATTTCAAGCCCAAGTGCACTTGTGGACAACTTCAGCAATATTTTGAAAATGAATACTTAATGATATTTCTCATGGGACTACAGGAGAATCTTGCCCACACTAGGAGTCAAATCTTACTTATGGACCCACTCCCTGATGTACCCAAGGCTTATGCACTTGTTTCACAAGAAGAAACACAAAGGGCTGTACATTCTAATGCCTATTCTGCTGACTCTCTTAACCCATTAGCATTTAACACAAAATCATACTCTCCCAACTCCAACACCAGAGCACCATCTATCCAAAATACAAATTCATCATTCAGACCTCCTTTTAATCCCTACAGACCACCTAGACCATCTAACAATCCACCTTATCCCCGCCCTAACAGGCCTTACTGTACACATTGCCAACTCCCTGGCCATACTATTAATACTTGTTTCAAACTACATGGCTACCCCCCTGGGTATAGACCACCAGCCCCAAGATTTTCATCCTTACCAAACAACAACATCAATAACATTTCCACTGAATCCTCCATCCCTTCCTCACCCCTACAAAACTTTGTCCACACCTTATCACCTGAACAATTCAATCAGCTTTCTCAGATGTTCACCAATCAACTCAATACCACTACATCAAATTCAGAATCACAGGACAAAGATAACACTCCCACCACTTCTACAGCAAATGCTCATTCAGGTATCTGCTCTTCTACAAATCCAACTATATCATCTTTTAATTTTTCAAATTCTTGGATTATTGACTCTGGTGCTTCACACCATATTTGTAACAATTTAAAACTTTTTACTAAACTAATTCTTGCTATTAACACTACAATAACTTTGCCTAATAACTTTATTGTCCCAGCTTTTTTCAAAGGAACAGTACCATTAGATATTGGTTTCAATTTAGAAGATGTTCTGTTTGTTCCCCATTTCAAGTTTAATCTACTTTCTGTTAGCTCATTATTATCTAATTCTACCTATAACATAGTTTTTGAGAAAAACAATTTCATTATCCAGGACAAGACCTCTTTGAAGAAGATTGGCAAGGGTGATCTAATTGAAGGGCTTTACATTTTACACCATTCTGTTTTACCTAATATTTCTTGTAATAAAGTGTCCATTGACACTTGGCATAGTAGATTGGGTCATCCTGCCCTAGATAGACTTACATCTTTACATAATGTTCTTCACATTCCTACATCCTATAATGTAAATAAACATGCTTGTGATATATGTCATTTTGCTAAACAAAAAGCTTTACCTTTTCCTATTAGCTCTTCTGTTTCCCCCCATCCTTTCTATCTAATTCATTGTGACACTTGGGGCCCCTACAAGGTGGTCTCACATACTGGATTCAAATATTTTCTTACACTAGTAGATGATCATACTAGATTTACTTGGGTTTATTTGATGAAACTAAAATCTGATGTTCATAGGATTATTCCACAGTTTATTAACATGATATCTAATCTTTTCAATTCTAAAATAAAATTTTTTAGAAGTGACAATGCAAAGGAACTTTCATTTACATCCCTATTCTCTGATTTAGGTATTATACACCAATATTCATGCACTGAAACCCCTCAACAAAATGCTAGAGTTGAGAGGAAACACCAACACATCCTTAATGTAGCCAGATCACTTATGTTTGAGTCCAACTTACCCATTTCTTACTGGACAGAAAGTATACTTACCTCAGTTTTTTTAATTAACAGACTTCCTACACCTTTACTGAATCATGTGAGTCCTTACACCAAACTTTTTCAGAAGCAATTTGATTATGATTCATTAAAAATCTTTGGTTGTCTTGCTTATGCTTCTACTATCAAAGATCATAGGACTAAGTTTGATCCAAGGGCAACAAAATGTATTTTTTTAGGTTACTCTAACACTATTAAAGGATATAAACTTCTGAACATTTCTACTCATGAGACTTTCTATTCCAGAAATGTAGTTTTTTATGAAAACATTTTCCCTTTTCAAGATGCAAAATTTTATAATCAATTTACTTCTTCAAACAATGAGGACAATAGCAACACCTACCCTGACTATTCTATTCTGGACCCTCTTCCATTACCAGATCATATTGTTACTCATCCTGTTCCCCTTACACCTTCAAATATATCCATTAACACTCATCCTACTTCCCCTGATCAACCTACTTCTCCACCCACTGTCCTTCCTACTAGGAAATCTTCTAGGACTCACTATCCACCCACTTACCTCAAAGATTATCACTGTAATCATATTTTAGACAGTAAATCTAAATACCCTTTATCTTCTGTTCTTGATTATTCATCTATTTCTAACAACCATAAATGTTTTTTAACTAATATCTCAAGTGTTTCTGAGCCTACAAATTATAAACAAGCTAGCAAACATCCTGAATGGATCCAAGCCATTAATGAAGAACTCACTGCTATGGAAACCAATAATACATGGAAAATTCAACTTTTACCCTATAACAAAGTACCCATAGGTTGTAAATGAATATTCAAAATTAAAAGGCATGCAGATGGGTCAATTGAGAGGTACAAGGCTCGCCTTGTAGCTCAAGGGTTCACACAGCAAGAAGGAGTGGACTATAATGCCACATTTTCTCCTGTTGCCAAATTAGTATCAGTTAGGGTCATATTGGCACTTGCCATAGCAAAAGGGTGGGACTTACATCAACTAGATATAACTAATGCTTTCCTAAATGGTGATTTGGATGAGGAAGTGTACATGACACTGCCTAAAGGATACACACCTACAACTACACTGGTAAGCTCAGGTATGTCTCAACCTTTGGTTTGTAAATTACAAAAGTCAATCTATGGTTTAAAGCAAGCTAGCAGGCAATGGAATCATAAGCTCACAGAGGTTCTTCACTCCTTAAACTTTACACAATCTAAGTCTGATTATTCACTCTTCACATCAGGTAAAGATTCCTCTTTTATTGCTGTTCTAATTTATGTAGATGATATATTATTGGCAGGTCCTAACACTGATATCATTAATAATGTAAAGTTTAAATTATCAAACTTTTTTAAATTAAGGGATTTGGGCAGACTTAAGTACTTCTTGGGAATAGAGTTAGCCTATTCACCAAAAGGGTTGGTCCTATCTCAGAGACAGTACACTTTGCAAATATTGCAAGATACTGGGTATTTAGGTTCTAAGCCTGTAACTATACCTATGGATCCTAAATACTCACTTAAGTCTGATTCTACTGATTTATTACCTGATCCCTCTCCATATAGGAGATTGATAGGTAGGCTGATTTATCTGACCATAACAAGGCCAGATATTTCATATGCAGTACATAAGCTCAGCCAATTCTTAGCTAATCCTACAAATACCCATCTTACAGCCACACACCACTTACTTAGATATCTTAAAGCAACACCTGGACAGGGGTTATTCTATAGCAAAACATCTAATCTTCTCCTAACTGGTTTTTGTGATAGTGATTGGGGATCCTGCTTGGACTCAAGAAGGTCCACTACAGGATATTGCACATTTATAGGGGATTCATTAATTTCTTGGAAAGCAAAGAGACAACCAACTGTCTCAAAATCAAGTGCCGAAGCTGAATATAGAGCATTGGCGTCAATAACTAGTGAAATCCTATGGTTGTCACAATTATTGAAGGATTTACAAATTCAAACAACAATTCCAGCCATTTACTGTGATAACAATTCAGCAATGCATCTAGCCAAAAATCCTACATTTCACGAACGAACAAAGCATATAGAGATAGACTTACATTTTGTGCGTGAACATGTAGATCGAAATCACATTAAGCTCCTGCCCATATCATCTTCAGCTCAATTGGCGGACATATTCACAAAACCCCTTCCGCGCGTCAATTTCCATTTGATATTGTCCAAGATGGGTGTGAGAAATCCCTACACGCCATCTTGTGGGGGGGTATCAGAGATTGAAGACTCAGCAAGGATTCATTCTGGAAAAAGAGGACAAATCGAAATGAAGGAAGAGAATTAGGGATTTTAACCTAATAAACAAAAACGTGTATTGACTATCTAAAGTTGTTATTTCCTATTTTAGCTACTAATAGTTAGTTAGACGGTTAATGTAAGATTACTTGTTTACCCTGCACATTTGTATATAAATAGGCAGATTATTCTTTACATGTACATAACAGTTCATAATAATAATTCAGTTTCTACTTTTTCTCTCAATTTAAATCTCTTTACATAATTTCAGTATTATACAATATACATATAGATATATATGAAGGATTATCAAACCAACAAATAGTGTAAATATTATTAACAGGTCATGGCTTCTGCCTTGGGTTCTGGCCCATTTTTCCAGACCTACATTAGGTGCACTAGGTTCAATTGTTTTTCTAATTGTGTCTCAGCATATATATTATGATACACCAAAACGCCAAAGATCCTGAGTCTGGATCTAGATCTGAATCTCCTAGCTTCTTTCTCCATTGACAAACCTTCAAGCTCTAGTTCTAAGCATGTGACTTGGAGGTGTTGCTACAATCCTTCTTGTGTGGACCACTCTAGAGGCACGACGTTTGACGTGCTCTAGTGAACAAAGAGAAGACCGGAGAAAAACCACCACCATGCATGTGGTGAGGTAATTTTCGATTACCACTTTATTAATACAATTGTTGTATTTATAATTCAACCCTTTCGTATGAGGTAGATGAATCTTTCCTAGGCTTGGGATTTGTTCGAAATTTTTAAATTCTGCACTTTTTGTTGTTTGACAATCGAGCAATATCCCAACAATGGTATCAGAGCCAAATTCATTACTCTCATACGAGAAAAGGCCTGAACACTTCAAAATCTATGTGTATATTTGTTTGTTGTGTTCTGAGTACGGATTCATGCTTGTTATGATATGTTATGTGTTTGGGTAAATTAGCATAATTCATTTTGGGCCAAAACTACAATTTCGAAACATATTGGACTAAAGTGCAAATTATGACTTTTCGGAAATCTTGACAGAAACTGAAATGTTGTTTTTTCTGAAATTAGTAAGGAAATTTCAGTTTTCGTGACATAATACTAAATGTACACAAAATTAGTAAGGAAATTTAAGTTTTAGTAAGTGAACATTTTCGTTCATTTTTCTTATATATATTTTGTTGTTGGGAAACTATGTAAGTGCAGTATATATTATCTTATTTGAGTTACTTAATATATAGATTGAGATTAAATCAAGTGATTTTTTGTAATAATTCTGTATTATATCTTTGAGTTATGTTAATAAAATACTTCCTCCGTCCCATTTATTTTACTCCTTTAGCTACAGTACTCGGTCAAACTTTTCAATCCTTTAGGTGACTTATCATATTAAATTATTCACATTTATGGTGTATTAAACCTTTTAAAAATTAATACATATAGTGTCATAAGATATTATCAACTTATTAGTGAAATATATTAATTAAATTATTTATTATATTTTTTACAAATTTAGTCAAATTGACTGGTCAACTGTACCAGGGGATAAAAAAAATGGGACGGAGGGAGTATTATTTTACATATTACTTTTTATAACTTTTAATAAATTTAATTGTAATGTAGTTTATATATATATATATATATATATATATATATATATATATATATATATATTGTAATTAAAGAATATTAAAAATTTGGTTAAATGTGAGGACATCAATTTCTAGTAAATTATTATTTGTAACGAAATTATTACTAAAACTATTCAATAAAGAATATTGCAAAATTCAACTATTTGTAATGACAAGCATAAGGATGGTTGCTAACTCTTGTGAGGAATATTTCCTTACTAATATTAGACATATTGTATGGATTTTTTTTTGCATTACAAATGCACTTGTAACGAGGGAACAAAATTCGTTACAATAACTTCTAGCGACCAGGTTTTTGGGACGAGAAAAGGCGACGAAAACTATCTTTACAAAAAGTCTTTGTAACGAATAAGGCACATATTGTAACAAATTTTGTCCTTACAAAAAGTGCATTATCTTGTAGTTAATTCATGATAGTCGAAGGGGATTGGATGATAATTACACCTAACCTCAGGGAGCTCCCTGTTAGTTATTAGTCATTTTTAATAGTATTAATTAGTTTTCTTGACATAATAAGTACATTGGCTCATTGGTTTGGGTGAGGTAATAATATGAATAAGGTCCAAAGTTCGTAAACCATGAGATCAACTTCCTTATTCGTTTGTACTTTGTAGTTTTTTTTCTTTCTTAAAAGTTATGGTATTAGTTTTCTTGACAAATGGACAAACTAAAAAATAAGTTTTTTATATGTGCACTTTTCTTATATATATTTTGTTGTTGGAAAAGTCTGTAATTGCAGTGTATATTATCTTTGATGTGGTATAAAAATGTTTAGGGCAAAGGTGGAATAAGCCCTTCAATCTATAACAACATCACAATAATAAAGTAAGATCTGCATACAGATTTCGAGAGAAAATTTGTATTGTAATTGTAATAGTCAGGTAAGTTTCCTTTGTTTGGAAATAGGGCTACCTATTTATAGGTACATACAGGGGTACAATAGTCTTTTCAGGAAAGGCGTTACAAGTAATAAATACAAAGACATTACTAACGCTACAAGATTTAAATGATAAAGACGTTACAGATCTCTTATTTATGTCAACTTAGTGTAATCTCTTAATCGCCCTCGGGTACAAAATTTGGACACATCATATTGCCCCCCAGTTTCGGGAATAATTACGTGAGCGTTTATTGTCGAAACTTGATTCAAGTATCTGGGCATTGTAGCTACGAACATCATACCTCCATATGTGATAAATAAGCGTGTAACACTGCCTCGTTAAAACCTTGCCAAGAAAAACCCATTGGAACAAAAACTTGGACGAAGAAAAAAGAGTACAGTGCTTAGACACGCTCCCCTTGTAAATTTGGTGAAGAGTAGGGCTGCTCCTTTTCTTTAGCTGATCTTTCTTATATGGAATAAATATTCTTCTTTGAGATATCTGTTTGCCAAAAGTTGCCTCCCAAAGCCATAATTGCATGTAAAACACAAATTTGTGTGGTCAAATATTATCACTTGAAAGTAAATTTAGTAAACATAAATTTAAATTTCAGCCACAAGTGTAATTTGATTCATGCTATTTTTTTTTTTTTTATTTTGATAGTATTCTATCGTCGATGTCGTTGTTGTCTTCTTCTTTCTTTTTTTTTTTCTTTTTTTGTTTGGTGCCGAAAGATGACCGGACTACCCCTTTTGATCGTAGAAGGATGACCAATTTACCCCCTAGCATTTTGCGGAGGGATGATCGATTCACCCTTTGATCTCTAGAGATGATCGATTTACCCTCGATCGTTTAGGGATGATCAATTTACCCTTTTTTGATCGTTGAGCAATGATCGATTTACCCTTTACTTTTTTAGGGATGATCAATTAACCCTTCTTGATCGCGAAGAGACCATCGGTTTACCGTTTGTAGTTTTAGAAATTCATTTGTTACTGGCTTTATGCGTCCGTAAATAAATAATATACTAAACTTTTAACTGAAAGACATAAAATATAAATTTTACCTCCTTTGTGTCGTTATGCAATCTTGAGATACTTCAGGGTCAACTTTGTAATTTTCACTAATTTTTGAGGTTATTCTGCAATTTCTGTCATCTTCCATGTCAAGTGCATGTGCACTTTTGAGAGACTTGCAAAAGTAACCAATTGGCTTCCACGAGAATCGCTAGTTTGGGTAGCACACTTGGTAATATGATTTGCATATCAAGTTTATTTAGATTAGAAATTTAGAGTTTTGCTAGGAAAATGAATCTACGCAAAGGCTCAAGGATAAATTAGTTGATACTGCATAGAGTTTCATGATCAGTGGCTCTGAGAATTTTTTTTTTTTTTTTAAAGTTTCTCTCATTATACGTACAGATCAAACGTTTCCCACAGACGGCGCCAATTATGATGTGGCATAAAAATGTTTAGGGCAAAGGTGGAATAAGCCCTTCAATCTATAACAACATCACAATAATAAAGTAAGATCTGTGTGACACCCCGCTCCCGGGATTGGGTCCCACATGGCCCATCCCCGAGTTTGGGATCGCCCGAGTTTGGGATCGCCTGGCGCGGGATAACCCATCAGAGTTGCTGAATTTTTTTTTTTAAACATGACATAAATAGAGCATGCAATAAATCCGAATTTAAAAGGCCCACTAGCTCCGTTATATAAGGAGAAAGGGCAAATATACAGTCATACGGGTAACCCCGCAAGCCTACGGAAAACATAAACATAATATTCAAATTACATCTTTCAACCATATAACAAGGTGAAAACAAAAGTAGTAATGTTGTGAAAGCATGAAATACAAAAATGAGGACAATCCCTCAACGACCGACTGGATCTCGGAAACTGACTCAACCTTCAAAACTCGAGACACCCGCATCTGAAAAGAATGATAAAAGGAACGCATAAGTTGATCGTCCAACTTAGTGAGGCTGTGATGCATTGTGCGTGTGACACATGGATGCAACATAATATATATCGTGAGAATATAAACGAATTAAGCATATATCACAATCATATTATCAAAGCATAGAGTTCAAATAACCAAGAGTTGCTGATGCCGTTCTCCACTTACCCTCCATCCTTATCTGATTTCCATCCAAACTCACCAAGTAAGGAGCGACCTTACTATCTGAAATGCATCGACATGTCTTTGCCGGAGTTCGTCCTTACTCCCCAAGTGTTCCTCCCCACTTGGGTTGTAAGGCCAGGCCTACGGGTAACCGTGACAATCCTGCCAGCCCTTGCCGGCCAGGTTGGCATCGGGTCCATATACCAATCAAAAGGGGGCCCACACAAAATCGAAAACAAACGGAAACATATAGTCGGAAACAAACGGAACATAACATATCAAACATATTAACATATTATCAACATTTAACGATTCACCGAAAGAAATTCAAACATATAGATGGGTGAACATATTCGCAACTAAGTAGATTCTAGATTCGGTGTAGCATGTATTAGGATAATCATGTTGATATGATAAATGATTCATACAAGTCAGCCTGTTACTAACATACACGAGGTAACTAGCATAGCAAGTGATGTTCTAGTTATTTATGATAGAATAGTGTCCTGCAAGCCAACTATTTGGTTGCATTTAATTGAAATGACCATTCAATTGGATTAATAAATGCATTTTATTATATGGTCATCTTTATCTTATGTAATAATTATCTACGCATAAGGATAGAAGTCCTTAGATCACAGGGCTATGGGACAACCCGTGGACTGATCTCCAAGGCCGTGATCTAGAATATATTCAAGAGTCGTAGAATCCAATCGAGATAGGACATCATTGGATTCGGTTAGACTCTCACTATTGTGTATACTCCGATGAACTGGAGACGCTGGGGTCCACGAGCGTGACTCGGATAGTCGATACACATAAGTGGGTGGCTTGCTGGGATGGCAAGCGCACTGAATACCCCAATTAGGAAATAACTCACCATGGAAGCGGTAGTCGCATATCGGGGTTGAAGTTATTCCAATTTACAATAGTATACGAGGAACGATCCCTAACTACTTGAGATGATAGGGTTTATCTGGTGCGAGAACGTCTATGCTTTGATATGAGTCCCGACTGACTGGAGATCGCCAGAAAGTCTCTGTGGACTCATATTGGGTATAGAGGAACTCGTATGCAGATTCATATCATCAACAAATGATCCATTGACCCGACTTGATAGGTTGGGAAATTCTCCTATAGATTTCTGTGAGAAATTAATTCTAGTAAAATCCTTGGCCAAGGTATCTGACGACTTTATGTAAGTAGCTCATAAAGATTAAGTCAAAGAGAATTTATTTCGAGACCAGAGTACATAATGTCAAGACAAAAGAAAAGGGAATCCGATGAAAGACCATACCCTTAAGTCTCGACTGGGAGATTGATCAATGGAGAGATTATGTCGTATATGGAAATTGTAAATGATAAAAGGTTCACTGAATTAATTCACCAGTGATTGGGCTCCATGGGCTTGTGACTGGACATCGACCGTGGAGTGTGGGAGAATTCCCAAATTAGCAGGGGTGCTAATTTTGGAATGATTAATCGACAGAGTGTTCGATTAATTTAGAGTATTAATTGCTCGAGTAATTAAATAATATTTAATTATAACCCACGGCCAATTATGTGGTGAACCTACGGGGGCATACACAATACACATGAAGCGAAAGCGAGGAAGTAAGAACGAACGAGTCGACTGGGTCGACTGAGTCAAAATCGACTGGGTCGATTAAATGGGTGGGTCGACTGGGTCGACCCATGTGGAACGAAATTGGATTCAATTGGAATTGGATCAAGATTATAAATTAAATTGGAATTTAATTTATGAGTAAATTAATTAATTAGGATTTAATTAATTAATGGAATAATTAATTTAATTAGACTTGGAGTTTAATTAATTAATTGGGAGATGATTTAATTAATTGGGCTATTTAATTGGAAGATTAAATAAAGCCCTGAAAAATTAATTAATATGGGCCATGAATTAATTAGAAGACTTAGTCTTCTAATTAAAGAGGGCCATGGCCCATGTAGGAGAATTAGTATCCTAATCCTAGTAGGATTAAGTTATGAGAGATATCTATAAATAAGAGACTAGGTCTCATATCTCACACACAACTCCACAAGAAAATCAAGAAAAGCAAAAATTCTCTCCCTCTCCCTCTTGTGATCGGCCGAACTCACTTCCACTTTAGGAAGAATTTTCGTCTTCGATTCTTCGTTCCAAAGTTGTTCTAAAACCTAGATATTAATATACCCTATGTTCCAGTTGATTAGGATATATTAATTTTCGTGATATTGTGGTGTATCAACTCGTAGAGGCGCAACACGTGGGGCGCTAAAATCAAAGGTGTGGGTCGATCTTACCGGGGCAGAATTCAGAGCTTGTCTTGCTAGCCGAGGATTTGCAAGGAGACAGGTATAAACGTGAAAACTTATACTGTCATTTATTTATATTCATATATATACAACTAGAGAATATCCTGGCAAGATTCTTTAAGAGGCCCTAGAAAATTTTTATATTCCGCTGTGCCTAGGGCTGTTTTTCTTACCGAATCCCAACAATTTACAACCTAATTACATGCTTAGACTCGACCTACTAGCATATTGGACTAACACACGAATGAACACAGTGCTCACCTGTGCTGCTTACGGTTCTTGAAAGTTTCTTGGTAGAACGACGATTCCGGATCCTGTACATATTTACGTGACGTTTAAGGATCTAAACTCGAACAAGAACTTATGATAGACTAAAGAAATACTTTAGTCGCAATTATAATCGGGTCATGGAAGAAATGAGACCATGATCCAACTTAAACTAATTAGCCCGATTTAGGGGTTCCTAGAGCTACGTTGTATGGAAAGCCACAAATAAGGATTTATTAAAACCCAAAATTCTTAATAATAGGCATTCATCTAATTTGAGTAAATCAAAGTTTATTTAAAATTAATTATTTTTCTAATTTTGAAAACTTTATTTATTTATTAATTTTATTTTTGAATTAATTAAATTTAGAAAATCATTTTAATCAAAAATATTTTATTTTATTTTCAAATTATTTATTTCCCTAAAATTATTATTCCAAATTATTTTTATTTTATTTAACCCTCTTTTCTTTTCAAAATTATCCAAGTAATATATTTATTTTCGAAAATACATTTATTATTTATATCTTAGAAAATAATTAATTAAAATTATTTAATTTTATTTTCGAAATTATTTTTTATTTTTTATTTTTCAAAATTTAATGTTAAATAATTATTAAAAATTATTTTCATATTTAGTTATTAATTTTCAAAATTATTTCTAGGTTTATTTTATTATCTAGAATTTTATTCTATTTAATTTTTCAGTAATACATATTTCTAAATACTTATTATTAAATATATTTCAAACTCTTTTCATTTTAAAAAATAATTCTTCTTATTAAAATAAATATTTAATATTTTCATAATATATACTTAAAAATCATTTCAATAATTTCTAGATTTATTTTATAATTTTATTATGTAGTATTATTATTTTCAAAATTAAATGTTAAATCATTATAAAATTATTTTTAATAATTATAAATTTTATTTTCAGAATTCATTTATAAATTTACAAAATTATTTTTAGATTTATTTAATTCTTATTTTCTCAAATTTATTCTATTTTATTTTCCAAGTTTAGTATTAAAGATAGGTTTCAAACTATTTTATGTTATGCAAATAATTCTTCTATTTCAAAAATATAAAATATTTTCAAAATATTCTTAAAAATTACTTTTATAATTTTCAGATTAATTTTATAGTTTAATTATGTATTTATTAATATATTTCAAAAATAATTTATTCAAAATATATTTTCTTTTCTTTTCTTTCTTTTTTTTTTCTTTTTTTTTTTTTTTTCTAAAGATGTGGACTGGCCCTTTGGGCCAGCCCACAAACAGGCCCTAGTGGCCTGTTGCTGTTAAAGCAACAGGCCAGGGTCTGTTGCTTGTGCAACAGGCCCAAAATTGGGTCTGTTGCACACACAAGCAACAGACCCGGCAGCATGTTGCTGCCGAGGTGGGGTGGCTCTGGCCACCTCACCCAATGTGCACAAAATACCCCTTAAATTTTCAAATTACAGAAATAGCCTCAAACAAATAATAGAACTTTTAACACCCAAAAATTTCACAGTTTTCAATTCTTTCACAAAAACTTATAGATCTATAATATGACATATTTTTTTTTTGAAATGTTACACTTGTAATCTATGAGAATAACATACTTTTTATTTTCAAAATATCCAAAAATATTACTTCATGGAGAAAATATAGATCTATAAAAATCTCAACAAAATCAACTATCAAATTACATATAAATATAAAACTATTTTTAAACCCAAATTTCCATCATCAAGAAATCTGAAAATTAAAGTTATGTTATAAATTTGAATTTTATAATTGTTTCAAAATCATTTTCATAACATAGGACTTAGGGTTTTCTAACAAAAATAAAACTGCACATATAAGAGAGTTTTAGAGGTTACTAACACTCCTTGCAAGTGGTTCTGGTGGCGGTCCGACGTCGGTGGTTCGGCAACGATGGTGGTGGTCCGGTGGCGGTGCTACGGCAGCGGTGGTGAGGTCCGGTGGCGGTGGCGGTGGCGGTGGCGGTGGTGGTTTCTCTTTCGACTTTCTTTACTAACTTTCACCTCTTCTCACACACTCTCTTTTTCTCTCTAATTCTAACTTAACTATGAAAACTAAAGTGCAAATAGGGTGAAGAAAATCTGAAAATGAGAGTGTAAAGGTGTTTAAATACACCTTGGAAGATGGGAGACATAATTAGTCTTCAATAACCAACCAATGCATGTCCACCATGGGTAGAGAAATTTCTCTACCCAAGGGGCATGCTTGGCCACCCTAGGAGGCTATAAAGGCTCTCCTAGCAGCTGCAATTAAGTGTGGGCGGAATTTGCACTTTGCCCCCTAAAGTTTTGGTAAAGTGCACTTTTGCCCCAAAAATTACTTATTTTGCACAATTAAGTCCAAATATTTTTTAAAAGATGTATACTATTAATTTAAAGTATTTTTGTGCTTTTAAATCATTTCAAAGTTAATAAAGACATAGGAGATAATTAAATTGTATATTTTACCCCAAAGTAATACTTAATTTATAGAAATAAGATATACCACATGAAATTGGAATAAAAATCCAATAAAATATGATTAAAAATATCCAAAATTTACGGGGCGTTACAATCTGCGTACAGATTTCGAGAGAAAATTTGTATTGTAATTGTAATAGTCAGGTAAGTTCCCTTTGTTTGGAAATAGGGCTACCTATTTATAGGTACCTACAGGGGTACAATAGTCTTTTCAAGAAAGACGTTACAAGTAATAAATACAAAGACGTTACTAACGCTACAAGATTTAAATGATAAAGACGTTATAGATCTCTCATTTATGTCAACTTAGTGTAATCTCTTAATCGCCCTCGGGTACAAAATTTGGACACATCAATCTTATTTGAGCAAATTAATATATAGATTGAGATTATCCCCAAGTGATTTTTTTTGTAATAACTCTGTATTATATCTTTGAGCTATGCTAATAAAATATTCTTTTATATATTACTTTTTGTAACTTGTAATAAATTTAATTGTAATGTAGTTTATATATATATATATATATATATATATATATATATATATATATATATATATATATATATATATATATATATATATATATATATATATATATATTGAAATTAAAGAATATTATAAATTTGATTATTTGTGAGGACATCAATTTGTCCTAAATTATTATTTGTAACGAAATTAATACTAAAACTATTCAATAAAGAATATTGCAAATTCAACTATTTGTAAGGACAAGCATATTTTGTAAGAATGGTTGCTAGCTCTTGTGAGGACAATTTCCTTACTAATTGTAGTGGCAAAATAGCATTTTTAGTCCCTTAAGTTTTACTAGTCCGCGAAAGTAGGACACTTAAATCTCCGGCAAGCATTTTTAGTACCATAAGTTTCGTAAGTCTGCGAAATTAGGACATTTAAATCTCCGACAAGCATTTTTAGTCCCATAAGTTTCACAAATCCGCGAAAGTAGGACATTTAAATATTCGGCAAGCATTTTTAGTCCCTTAAGTTTCACTTGTCCGCGAAATCAGGACAATTAAATTTTCGGAAAGCATTTTACATCCCTTAATTTTTATTTTCCGCGGAATCAGGACACTTAATTTTTCAGCAAGCATTTTACGTCCCTTAACTTTCACAAGTCGGCAAAATCAGGACACTTAATTTGAGAATTTTGCCACACTGAACAATTAATTTAGGGATTTTGCCAAACTGGACAATTAATTCGGGATTCATGTGCTTTATTTGTAAAATTTAGAGCATCAACTTAGGTAGTTCTTATTTATAGAATAGTGTTCTTTGTTTTCAAGTTGTACTATTTAATGTTATGAATGAATTGGAAAGCGGCGTATAGCCATGAAATTGAATTTTTTTTCAATATAGCCTTTTAGATAAAAGTATTTCCCAAAATGACTCAAACTGAAAAGTATTTCCCTAAATGTACCTTTTGTGAAAATCGCAGTTGCCAACTGCGATTCTGCATTTTTACGAAATTATGAAAAATAAAATAAAAAAAAATTTACCAAAAATCGCAGTTAGGTAAATTTTTTTTTTTTTTTGGTTTTTTTTTTTATTGTAACGAAATTGCCTTGATAAACCAAAAATCGCACAAATAGGTGAAAGTTAAGTGACGTAAAATGCTTGCTGAAAAAGAAGATATGTGCGACTTTTTATTATGTAGATGGGTGGTATGCAAATTTAAATAATTAACTTATTATGTTATCTTTTACTATGTAGATGGGTGGTATTATCTTTTTGCATGGATCGTTACAAACATAGTGCCAGAAAGCATCTCAAATAAACATTATTAACACAGAAAAAAAATGGGTCACACTCTAGCAATATAATTATACTCCAATAGCAATACTTGAACAATACATGAATGTCTTGGGCACAAATATATTTTACCTGATTATATATAAACATGCTTGATAAGAATGCAGGAGACACTTGATTTATTATTTATAAATATAAGAGATAACACAATGTCATACTTATACTGAAATAGAAGACAAACATATTCATTTAAAATACTATTACTAATATAAATATCAAATAATTACAAAACTCAAGCCATTTTATAAAAAAAAAACCAAAAAAAAATAAAAAAAAATAAAAAAAATTTTACCAAAAAGCGCAGTTGCTAACTGCGATTTTTGGTAAAATTTTTTTTTTAATAATTTTTCATAATTTCGTAAAAATGAAGAATCGCAGTTGGCAACTACGATTTTTCACAAAAGGTACATTTAGGGAAATACTTTTCAGTTTGAGTCATTTTGGGAAATACTTTTATCTAAAAGGCTATATTGAAAAAAATTCAATTTCATGGCTATACGCCGCTTTCCAATTCATTCATAACATTAAATAGTACAACTACTGAAAACAAAGAACACTATTCTATAAATAAGAACCTACCTAAGTTGATGCTCTAAATTTTACAAATAAAGCACATGAATCCCGAATTAATTGTCCAGTTTGGCAAAATCCCTAAATTAATTGTTCAGTGTGGCAAAATTCTCAAATTAAGTGTCCTGATTTTGCCGACTTGTGAAAGTTAAGGGACGTAAAATGCTTGCTGAAAATTAAGTGTCCTGATTCCGCGGAAAATAAAAATTAAGGGATGTAAAATGCTTTCCGAAAATTTAATTGTCCTGATTTCGCGGACAAGTGAAACTTAAGGGACTAAAAATGCTTGCCGAATATTTAAATGTCCTACTTTCGCGGATTTGTGAAACTTATGGGACTAAAAATGCTTGTCGGAGATTTAAATGTCCTAATTTCGCAGACTTACGAAACTTATGGTACTAAAAATGCTTGCCGGAGATTTAAGTGTCCTACTTTCGCGGACTAGTAAAACTTAAGGGACTAAAAATGCTATTTTGCCACTACAATTAGTAAGGAATTGTCCTCACAAGAGCTAGCAACCATTCTTACAAAATATGCTTGTCCTTACAAATAGTTGAATTTGCAATATTCTTTATTGAATAGTTTTAGTATTAATTTCGTTACAAATAATAATTTAGGACAAATTGATGTCCTCACAAATAATCAAATTTATAATATTCTTTAATTTCAATATATATATATATATATATATATATATATATATATATATATATATATATATATTATATATATATATATATATATAAATATATATATATAAACTACATTACAATTAAATTTATTACAAGTTACAAAAAGTAATATATAAAAGAATATTTTATTAGCATAGCTCAAAGATATAATACAGAGTTATTACAAAAAAAATCACTTGGGGATAATCTCAATCTATATATTAATTTGCTCAAATAAGATTGATGTGTCCAAATTTTGTACCCGAGGGCGATTAAGAGATTACACTAAGTTGACATAAATGAGAGATCTATAACGTCTTTATCATTTAAATCTTGTAGCGTTAGTAACGTCTTTGTATTTATTACTTGTAACGTCTTTCTTGAAAAGACTATTGTACCCCTGTAGGTACCTATAAATAGGTAGCCCTATTTCCAACAAAGGGAACTTACCTGACTATTACAATTACAATACAAATTTTCTCTCGAAATCTGTACGCAGATTGTAACGCCCCGTAAATTTTGGATATTTTTAATCATATTTTATTGGATTTTATTCCAATTTCATGTGGTATATCTTATTTCTATAAATTAAGTATTACTTTGGGGTAAAATATACAAATTTAATTATCTCCTATGTCTTTATTAACTTTGAAATGATTTAAAAGCACAAAATACTTTAAATTAATAGTATACATCTTTTAAAAAATATTTGGACTTAATTGTGCAAAATAAGTAATTTTTGGGGCAAAGTGCACTTACCAAAACTTTAGGGGGCAAAGTGCAAATTCCGCCCACACTTAATTGCAGCTGCTAGGAGAGCCTTTATAGCCTCCTAGGGTGGCCAAGCATGCCCCTTGGGTAGAGAAATTTCTCTACCCATGGTGGACATGCATTGGTTGGTTATTGAAGACTAATTATGTCTCCCATCTTCCAAGGTGTATTTAAACACCTTTACACTCTCATTTTCAGATTTTCTTCACCCTATTTGCACTTTAGTTTTCATAGTTAAGTTAGAATTAGAGAGAAAAAGAGAGTGTGTGAGAAGAGGTGAAAGTTAGTAAAGAAAGTCGAAAGAGAAACCACCACCGCCACCGCCACCGCCACCGCCACCGGACCTCACCACCGCTGCCGTAGCACCGCCACCGGACCACCACCATCGTTGCCGAACCACCGACGTCGGACCGCCACCAGAACCACTTGCAAGGAGTGTTAGTAACCTCTAAAACTCTCTTATATGTGCAGTTTTATTTTTGTTAGAAAACCCTAAGTCCTATGTTATGAAAATGATTTTGAAACAATTATAAAATTCAAATTTATAACATAACTTTAATTTTCAGATTTCTTGATGATGGAAATTTGGGTTTAAAAATAGTTTTATATTTATATGTAATTTGATAGTTGATTTTGTTGAGATTTTTATAGATCTATATTTTCTCCATGAAGTAATATTTTTGGATATTTTGAAAATAAAAAGTATGTTATTCTCATAGATTACAAGTGTAACATTTCAAAAAAAAATATGTCATATTATAGATCTATAAGTTTTTGTGAAAGAATTGAAAACTGTGAAATTTTTGGGTGTTAAAAGTTCTATTATTTGTTTGAGGCTATTTCTGTAATTTGAAAATTTAAGGGGTATTTTGTGCACATTGGGTGAGGTGGCCAGAGCCACCCCACCTCGGCAGCAACATGCTGCCGGGTCTGTTGCTTGTGTGTGCAACAGACCCAATTTTGGGCCTGTTGCACAAGCAACAGACCCTGGCCTGTTGCTTTAACAGCAACAGGCCACTAGGGCCTGTTTGTGGGCTGGCCCAAAGGGCCAGTCCACATCTTTAGAAAAAAAAAAAAAAAGAAAAAAAAAAGAAAGAAAGAAAAGAAAATATATTTTGAATAAATTATTTTTGAAATATATTAATAAATACATAATTAAACTATAAAATTAATCTGAAAATTATAAAAGTAATTTTTAAGAATATTTTGAAAATATTTTATATTTTTGAAAATAGAAGAATTATTTGCATAACATAAAATAGTTTGAAACCTATCTTTAATACTAAACTTGGAAAATAAAATAGAATAAATTTGAGAAAATAAGAATTAAATAAATCTAAAAATAATTTTGTAAATTTATAAATGAATTCTGAAAATAAAATTTATAATTATTAAAAATAATTTTATAATGATTTAACATTTAATTTTGAAAATAATAATACTACATAATAAAATTATAAAATAAATCTAGAAATTATTGAAATGATTTTTAAGTATATATTATGAAAATATTAAATATTTATTTTAATAAGAAGAATTATTTTTTAAAATGAAAAGAGTTTGAAATATATTTAATAATAAGTATTTAGAAATATGTATTACTGAAAAATTAAATAGAATAAAATTCTAGATAATAAAATAAACCTAGAAATAATTTTGAAAATTAATAACTAAATATGAAAATAATTTTTAATAATTATTTAACATTAAATTTTGAAAAATAAAAAATAAAAAATAATTTCGAAAATAAAATTAAATAATTTTAATTAATTATTTTCTAAGATATAAATAATAAATGTATTTTCGAAAATAAATATATTACTTGGATAATTTTGAAAAGAAAAGAGGGTTAAATAAAATAAAAATAATTTGGAATAATAATTTTAGGGAAATAAATAATTTGAAAATAAAATAAAATATTTTTGATTAAAATGATTTTCTAAATTTAATTAATTCAAAAATAAAATTAATAAATAAATAAAGTTTTCAAAATTAGAAAAATAATTAATTTTAAAATAAACTTTGATTTACTCAAATTAGATGAATGCCTATTATTAAGAATTTTGGGTTTTAATAAATCCTTATTTGTGGCTTTCCATACAACGTAGCTCTAGGAACCCCTAAATCGGGCTAATTAGTTTAAGTTGGATCATGGTCTCATTTCTTCCATGACCCGATTATAATTGCGACTAAAGTATTTCTTTAGTCTATCATAAGTTCTTGTTCGAGTTTAGATCCTTAAACGTCACGTAAATATGTACAGGATCCGGAATCGTCGTTCTACCAAGAAACTTTCAAGAACCGTAAGCAGCACAGGTGAGCACTGTGTTCATTCGTGTGTTAGTCCAATATGCTAGTAGGTCGAGTCTAAGCATGTAATTAGGTTGTAAATTGTTGGGATTCGGTAAGAAAAACAGCCCTAGGCACAGCGGAATATAAAAATTTTCTAGGGCCTCTTAAAGAATCTTGCCAGGATATTCTCTAGTTGTATATATATGAATATAAATAAATGACAGTATAAGTTTTCTCGTTTATACCTGTCTCCTTGCAAATCCTCGGCTAGCAAGACAAGCTCTGAATTCTGCCCCGGTAAGATCGACCCACACCTTTGATTTTAGCGCCCCACGTGTTGCGCCTCTACGAGTTGATACACCACAATATCACGAAAATTAATATATCCTAATCAACTGGAACATAGGGTATATTAATATCTAGGTTTTAGAACAACTTTGGAACGAAGAATCGAAGACGAAAATTCTTCCTAAAGTGGAAGTGAGTTCGGCCGATCACAAGAGGGAGAGGGAGAGAATTTTTGCTTTTCTTGATTTTCTTGTGGAGTTGTGTGTGAGATATGAGACCTAGTCTCTTATTTATAGATATCTCTCATAACTAATCCTACTAGGATTAGGATACTAATTCTCCTACATGGGCCATGGCCCTCTTTAATTAGAAGACTAAGTCTTCTAATTAATTCATGGCCCATATTAATTAATTTTCAGGGCTTTATTTAATCTCCAATTAAATAGCCCAATTAATTAAATCATCTCCCAATTAATTAATTAAACTCCAAGTCTAATTAAATTAATTATTCCATTAATTAATTAAATCCTAATTAATTAATTTACTCATAAATTAAATTCCAATTTAATTTATAATCTTGATCCAATTCCAATTGGATCCAATTTCGTTCCACATGGGTCGACCCAGTCGACCCACCCATTTAATCGACCCAGTCGATTTTGACTCAGTCGACCCAGTCGACTCGTTCGTTCTTACCTCGCTTTCGCTTCATGTGTATTGTGTATGCCCCCGTAGGTTCACCACATAATTGGCCGTGGGTTATTAAATATTATTTAATTACTCGAGCAATTAATACTCTAAATTAATCGAACACTCTGTCGATTAATCATTCCAAAATTAGCACCCCTGCTAATTTGGGAATTCTCCCACACTCCACGGTCGATGTCCAGTCACAAGCCCATGGAGCCCAATCACTGGTGAATTAATTCAGTGAACCTTTTATCATTTACAATTTCCATATACGACATAATCTCTCCATTGATCAATCTCCCAGTCGAGACTTAAGGGTATGGTCTTTCATCGGATTCCCTTTTCTTTTGTCTTGACCTTATGTACTCTGGTCTCGAAATAAATTCTCTTTGACTTAATCTTTATGAGCTACTTACATAAAGTCGTCAGATACCTTGGCCAAGGATTTTACCAGAATTAATTTCTCACAGAAATCCATAGGAGAATTTCCCAACCTATCAAGTCGGGTCAATGGATCCTTTGTTGATGATATGAATCTGCATACGAGTTCCTCTATACCCAATGTGAGTCCACAGAGACTTTCTGGTGATCCCAGTCAGTCGGAACTCATCAAAGCATAGACGTTCTCGCACCAGATAAACCCTATCATCTCAAGTTGTTAGGGATCGTTCCTCGTATACTATTGTAAATTGGAATAACTTCAACCCCGATATGCGACTACCGCTTCCATGGTGAGTTATTTCCTAATTGGGGTATTCAGTGCGCTTGCCATCCCAGCAAGCCACCCACTTATGTGTATCGACTATCCCAGTCACGCTCGTGGACCCCAGCGTCTCCAGTTCATCGGAGTATACACAATAGTGAGAGTCTAACCGAATCCAACGATGTCCTATCTCGATTGGATTCTACGACTCTTGAATATATTCTAGATCACGGCCTTAGATCAGTCCACGGGTTGTCCCATAGCCCTGTGATCTAAGGACTTCTATCCTTATGCGTAGATAATTATTACATAAGATAAAGATGACCATATAATAAAATGCATTTATTAATCCAATTGAATGGTCATTTCAATTAAATGCAACCAAATAGTTGGCTTGCAGGACACTATTCTATCATAAATAACTAGAACATCACTTGCTATGCTAGTTACCTCGTGTATGTTAGTAACAGGCTGACTTGTATGAATCATTTATCATATCAACATGATTATCCTAATACATGCTACACCGAATCTAGAATCTACTTAGTTGCGAATATGTTCACCCATCTATATGTTTGAATTTCTTTCGGTGAATCGTTAAATGTTGATAATATGTTAATATGTTTGATATGTTATGTTCCGTTTGTTTCCGACTATATGTTTCCGTTTGTTTTCGATTTTGTGTGGGCCCCCTTTTGATTGGTATATGGACCCGATGCCAACCTGGCCGGCAAGGGCTGGCAGGATTGTCACGGTTACCCGTAGGCCTGGCCTTACAACCCAAGTGGGGAGGAACACTTGGGGAGTAAGGACGAACTCCGGCAAAGACATGTCGATGCATTTCAGATAGTAAGGTCGCTCCTTACTTGGTGAGTTTGGATGGAAATCAGATAAGGATGGAGGGTAAGTGGAGAACGGCATCAGCAACTCTTGGTTATTTGAACTCTATGCTTTGATAATATGATTGTGATATATGCTTAATTCGTTTATATTCTCACGATATATATTATGTTGCATCCATGTGTCACACGCACAATGCATCACAGCCTCACTAAGTTGGACGATCAACTTATGCGTTCCTTTTATCATTCTTTTCAGATGCGGGTGTCTCGAGTTTTGAAGGTTGAGTCAGTTTCCGAGATCCAGTCGGTCGTTGAGGGATTGTCCTCATTTTTGTATTTCATGCTTTCACAACATTACTACTTTTGTTTTCACCTTGTTATATGGTTGAAAGATGTAATTTGAATATTATGTTTATGTTTTCCGTAGGCTTGCGGGGTTACCCGTATGACTGTATATTTGCCCTTTCTCCTTATATAACGGAGCTAGTGGGCCTTTTAAATTCGGATTTATTGCATGCTCTATTTATGTCATGTTTAAAAAAAAAAAATTCAGCAACTCTGATGGGTTATCCCGCGCCAGGCGATCCCAAACTCGGGCGATCCCAAACTCGGGGATGGGCCATGTGGGACCCAATCCCGGGAGCGGGGTGTCACACAGATCTTACTTTATTATTGTGATGTTGTTATAGATTGAAGGGCTTATTCCACCTTTGCCCTAAACATTTTTATGCCACATCATAATTGGCGCCGTCTGTGGGAAACGTTTGATCTGTACGTATAATGAGAGAAACTTTAAAAAAAAAAAAAAAATTCTCAGAGCCACTGATCATGAAACTCTATGCAGTATCAACTAATTTATCCTTGAGCCTTTGCGTAGATTCATTTTCCTAGCAAAACTCTAAATTTCTAATCTAAATAAACTTGATATGCAAATCATATTACCAAGTGTGCTACCCAAACTAGCGATTCTCGTGGAAGCCAATTGGTTACTTTTGCAAGTCTCTCAAAAGTGCACATGCACTTGACATGGAAGATGACAGAAATTGCAGAATAACCTCAAAAATTAGTGAAAATTACAAAGTTGACCCTGAAGTATCTCAAGATTGCATAACGACACAAAGGAGGTAAAATTTATATTTTATGTCTTTCAGTTAAAAGTTTAGTATATTATTTATTTACGGACGCATAAAGCCAGTAACAAATGAATTTCTAAAACTACAAACGGTAAACCGATGGTCTCTTCGCGATCAAGAAGGGTTAATTGATCATCCCTAAAAAAGTAAAGGGTAAATCGATCATTGCTCAACGATCAAAAAAGGGTAAATTGATCATCCCTAAACGATCGAGGGTAAATCGATCATCTCTAGAGATCAAAGGGTGAATCGATCATCCCTCCGCAAAATGCTAGGGGGTAAATTGGTCATCCTTCTACGATCAAAAGGGGTAGTCCGGTCATCTTTCGGCACCAAACAAAAAAAGAAAAAAAAAAAGAAAGAAGAAGACAACAACGACATCGACGATAGAATACTATCAAAATAAAAAAAAAAAAAATAGCATGAATCAAATTACACTTGTGGCTGAAATTTAAATTTATGTTTACTAAATTTACTTTCAAGTGATAATATTTGACCACACAAATTTGTGTTTTACATGCAATTATGGCTTTGGGAGGCAACTTTTGGCAAACAGATATCTCAAAGAAGAATATTTATTCCATATAAGAAAGATCAGCTAAAGAAAAGGAGCAGCCCTACTCTTCACCAAATTTACAAGGGGAGCGTGTCTAAGCACTGTACTCTTTTTTCTTCGTCCAAGTTTTTGTTCCAATGGGTTTTTCTTGGCAAGGTTTTAACGAGGCAGTGTTACACGCTTATTTATCACATATGGAGGTATGATGTTCGTAGCTACAATGCCCAGATACTTGAATCAAGTTTCGACAATAAACGCTCACGTAATTATTCCCGAAACTGGGGGGCAATATGATGTGTCCAAATTTTGTACCCGGGGCGATTAAGAGATTACACTAAGTTGACATAAATAAGAGATCTGTAACGTCTTTATCATTTAAATCTTGTAGCGTTAGTAATGTCTTTGTATTTATTACTTGTAACGCCTTTCCTGAAAAGACTATTGTACCCCTGTATGTACCTATAAATAGGTAGCCCTATTTCCAAACAAAGGAAACTTACCTGACTATTACAATTACAATACAAATTTTCTCTCGAAATCTGTATGCAGATCTTACTTTATTATTGTGATGTTGTTATAGATTGAAGGGCTTATTCCACCTTTGCCCTAAACATTTTTATACCACATCAAAGATAATATACACTGCAATTACAGACTTTTCCAACAACAAAATATATATAAGAAAAGTGCACATATAAAAAACTTATTTTTTAGTTTGTCCATTTGTCAAGAAAACTAATACCATAACTTTTAAGAAAGAAAAAAAACTACAAAGTACAAACGAATAAGGAAGTTGATCTCATGGTTTACGAACTTTGGACCTTATTCATATTATTACCTCACCCAAACCAATGAGCCAATGTACTTATTATGTCAAGAAAACTAATTAATACTATTAAAAATGACTAATAACTAACAGGGAGCTCCCTGAGGTTAGGTGTAATTATCATCCAATCCCCTTCGACTATCATGAATTAACTACAAGATAATGCACTTTTTGTAAGGACAAAATTTGTTACAATATGTGCCTTATTCGTTACAAAGACTTTTTGTAAAGATAGTTTTCGTCGCCTTTTCTCGTCCCAAAAACCTGGTCGCTAGAAGTTATTGTAACGAATTTTGTTCCCTCGTTACAAGTGCATTTGTAATGCAAAAAAAAATCCATACAATATGTCTAATATTAGTAAGGAAATATTCCTCACAAGAGTTAGCAACCATCCTTATGCTTGTCATTACAAATAGTTGAATTTTGCAATATTCTTTATTGAATAGTTTTAGTAATAATTTCGTTACAAATAATAATTTACTAGAAATTGATGTCCTCACATTTAACCAAATTTTTAATATTCTTTAATTACAATATATATATATATATATATATATATATATATATATATATATATATATATAAACTACATTACAATTAAATTTATTAAAAGTTATAAAAAGTAATATGTAAAATAATACTCCCTCCGTCCCATTTTTTTTATCCCCTGGTACAGTTGACCAGTCAATTTGACTAAATTTGTAAAAAATATAATAAATAATTTAATTAATATATTTCACTAATAAGTTGATAATATCTTATGACACTATATGTATTAATTTTTAAAAGGTTTAATACACCATAAATGTGAATAATTTAATATGATAAGTCACCTAAAGGATTGAAAAGTTTGACCGAGTACTGTAGCTAAAGGAGTAAAATAAATGGGACGGAGGAAGTATTTTATTAACATAACTCAAAGATATAATACAGAATTATTACAAAAAATCACTTGATTTAATCTCAATCTATATATTAAGTAACTCAAATAAGATAATATATACTGCACTTACATAGTTTCCCAACAACAAAATATATATAAGAAAAATGAACGAAAATGTTCACTTACTAAAACTTAAATTTCCTTACTAATTTTGTGTACATTTAGTATTATGTCACGAAAACTGAAATTTCCTTACTAATTTCAGAAAAAACAACATTTCAGTTTCTGTCAAGATTTCCGAAAAGTCATAATTTGCACTTTAGTCCAATATGTTTCGAAATTGTAGTTTTGGCCCAAAATGAATTATGCTAATTTACCCAAACACATAACATATCATAACAAGCATGAATCCGTACTCAGAACACAACAAACAAATATACACATAGATTTTGAAGTGTTCAGGCCTTTTCTCGTATGAGAGTAATGAATTTGGCTCTGATACCATTGTTGGGATATTGCTCGATTGTCAAACAACAAAAAGTGCAGAATTTAAAAATTTCGAACAAATCCCAAGCCTAGGAAAGATTCATCTACCTCATACGAAAGGGTTGAATTATAAATACAACAATTGTATTAATAAAGTGGTAATCGAAAATTACCTCACCACATGCATGGTGGTGGTTTTTCTCCGGTCTTCTCTTTGTTCACTAGAGCACGTCAAACGTCGTGCCTCTAGAGTGGTCCACACAAGAAGGATTGTAGCAACACCTCCAAGTCACATGCTTAGAACTAGAGCTTGAAGGTTTGTCAATGGAGAAAGAAGCTAGGAGATTCAGATCTAGATCCAGACTCAGGATCTTTGGCGTTTTGGTGTATCATAATATATATGCTGAGACACAATTAGAAAAACAATTGAACCTAGTGCACCTAATGTAGGTCTGGAAAAATGGGCCAGAACCCAAGGCAGAAGCCATGACCTGTTAATAATATTTACACTATTTGTTGGTTTGATAATCCTTCATATATATCTATATGTATATTGTATAATACTGAAATTATGTAAAGAGATTTAAATTGAGAGAAAAAGTAGAAACTGAATTATTATTATGAACTGTTATGTACATGTAAAGAATAATCTGCCTATTTATATACAAATGTGCAGGGTAAACAAGTAATCTTACATTAACCGTCTAACTAACTATTAGTAGCTAAAATAGGAAATAACAACTTTAGATAGTCAATACACGTTTTTGTTTATTAGGTTAAAATCCCTAATTCTCTTCCTTCATTTCGATTTGTCCTCTTTTTCCAGAATGAATCCTTGCTGAGTCTTCAATCTCTGATACCCCCCCACAAGATGGCGTGTAGGGATTTCTCACACCCATCTTGGACAATATCAAATGGAAATTGACGCGCGGAAGGGGTTTTGTGAATATGTCCGCCAATTGAGCTGAAGATGATATGGGCAGGAGCTTAATGTGATTTCGATCTACATGTTCACGCACAAAATGTAAGTCTATCTCTATATGCTTTGTTCGTTCGTGAAATGTAGGATTTTTGGCTAGATGCATTGCTGAATTGTTATCACAGTAAATGGCTGGAATTGTTGTTTGAATTTGTAAATCCTTCAATAATTGTGACAACCATAGGATTTCACTAGTTATTGACGCCAATGCTCTATATTCAGCTTCGGCACTTGATTTTGAGACAGTTGGTTGTCTCTTTGCTTTCCAAGAAATTAATGAATCCCCTATAAATGTGCAATATCCTGTAGTGGACCTTCTTGAGTCCAAGCAGGATCCCCAATCACTATCACAAAAACCAGTTAGGAGAAGATTAGATGTTTTGCTATAGAATAACCCCTGTCCAGGTGTTGCTTTAAGATATCTAAGTAAGTGGTGTGTGGCTGTAAGATGGGTATTTGTAGGATTAGCTAAGAATTGGCTGAGCTTATGTACTGCATATGAAATATCTGGCCTTGTTATGGTCAGATAAATCAGCCTACCTATCAATCTCCTATATGGAGAGGGATCAGGTAATAAATCAGTAGAATCAGACTTAAGTGAGTATTTAGGATCCATAGGTATAGTTACAGGCTTAGAACCTAAATACCCAGTATCTTGCAATATTTGCAAAGTGTACTGTCTCTGAGATAGGACCAACCCTTTTGGTGAATAGGCTAACTCTATTCCCAAGAAGTACTTAAGTCTGCCCAAATCCCTTAATTTAAAAAAGTTTGATAATTTAAACTTTACATTATTAATGATATCAGTGTTAGGACCTGCCAATAATATATCATCTACATAAATTAGAACAGCAATAAAAGAGGAATCTTTACCTGATGTGAAGAGTGAATAATCAGACTTAGATTGTGTAAAGTTTAAGGAGTGAAGAACCTCTGTGAGCTTATGATTCCATTGCCTGCTAGCTTGCTTTAAACCATAGATTGACTTTTGTAATTTACAAACCAAAGGTTGAGACATACCTGAGCTTACCAGTGTAGTTGTAGGTGTGTATCCTTTAGGCAGTGTCATGTACACTTCCTCATCCAAATCACCATTTAGGAAAGCATTAGTTATATCTAGTTGATGTAAGTCCCACCCTTTTGCTATGGCAAGTGCCAATATGACCCTAACTGATACTAATTTGGCAACAGGAGAAAATGTGGCATTATAGTCCACTCCTTCTTGCTGTGTGAACCCTTGAGCTACAAGGCGAGCCTTGTACCTCTCAATTGACCCATCTGCATGCCTTTTAATTTTGAATATTCATTTACAACCTATGGGTACTTTGTTATAGGGTAAAAGTTGAATTTTCCATGTATTATTGGTTTCCATAGCAGTGAGTTCTTCATTAATGGCTTGGATCCATTCAGGATGTTTGCTAGCTTGTTTATAATTTGTAGGCTCAGAAACACTTGAGATATTAGTTAAAAAACATTTATGGTTGTTAGAAATAGATGAATAATCAAGAACAGAAGATAAAGGGTATTTAGATTTACTGTCTAAAATATGATTACAGTGATAATCTTTGAGGTAAGTGGGTGGATAGTGAGTCCTAGAAGATTTCCTAGTAGGAAGGACAGTGGGTGGAGAAGTAGGTTGATCAGGGGAAGTAGGATGAGTGTTAATGGATATATTTGAAGGTGTAAGGGGAACAGGATGAGTAACAATATGATCTGGTAATGGAAGAGGGTCCAGAATAGAATAGTCAGGGTAGGTGTTGCTATTGTCCTCATTGTTTGAAGAAGTAAATTGATTATAAAATTTTGCATCTTGAAAAGGGAAAATGTTTTCATAAAAAACTACATTTCTGGAATAGAAAGTCTCATGAGTAGAAATGTTCAGAAGTTTATATCCTTTAATAGTGTTAGAGTAACCTAAAAAAATACATTTTGTTGCCCTTGGATCAAACTTAGTCCTATGATCTTTGATAGTAGAAGCATAAGCAAGACAACCAAAGATTTTTAATGAATCATAATCAAATTGCTTCTGAAAAAGTTTGGTGTAAGGACTCACATGATTCAGTAAAGGTGTAGGAAGTCTGTTAATTAAAAAAACTGAGGTAAGTATACTTTCTGTCCAGTAAGAAATGGGTAAGTTGGACTCAAACATAAGTGATCTGGCTACATTAAGGATGTGTTGGTGTTTCCTCTCAACTCTAGCATTTTGTTGGGGTTTCAGTGCATGAATATTGGTGTATAATACCTAAATCAGAGAATAGGGATGTAAATGAAAGTTCCTTTGCATTGTCACTTCTAAAAAATTTTATTTTAGAATTGAAAAGATTAGATATCATGTTAATAAACTGTGGAATAATCCTATGAACATCAGATTTTAGTTTCATCAAATAAACCCAAGTAAATCTAGTATGATCATCTACTAGTGTAAGAAAATATTTGAATCCAGTATGTGAGACCACCTTGTAGGGGCCCCAAGTGTCACAATGAATTAGATAGAAAGGATGGGGGGAAACAGAAGAGCTAATAGGAAAAGGTAAAGCTTTTTGTTTAGCAAAATGACATATATCACAAGCATGTTTATTTACATTATAGGATGTAGGAATGTGAAGAACATTATGTAAAGATGTAAGTCTATCTAGGGCAGGATGACCCAATCTACTATGCCAAGTGTCAATGGACACTTTATTACAAGAAATATTAGGTAAAACAGAATGGTGTAAAATGTAAAGCCCTTCAATTAGATCACCCTTGCCAATCTTCTTCAAAGAGGTCTTGTCCTGGATAATGAAATTGTTTTTCTCAAAAACTATGTTATAGGTAGAATTAGATAATAATGAGCTAACAGAAAGTAGATTAAACTTGAAATGGGGAACAAACAGAACATCTTCTAAATTGAAACCAATATCTAATGGTACTGTTCCTTTGAAAAAAGCTGGGACAATAAAGTTATTAGGCAAAGTTATTGTAGTGTTAATAGCAAGAATTAGTTTAGTAAAAAGTTTTAAATTGTTACAAATATGGTGTGAAGCACCAGAGTCAATAATCCAAGAATTTGAAAAATTAAAAGATGATATAGTTGGATTTGTAGAAGAGCAGATACCTGAATGAGCATTTGCTGTAGAAGTGGTGGGAGTGTTATCTTTGTCCTGTGATTCTGAATTTGATGTAGTGGTATTGAGTTGATTGGTGAACATCTGAGAAAGCTGATTGAATTGTTCAGGTGATAAGGTGTGGACAAAGTTTTGTAGGGGTGAGGAAGGGATGGAGGATTCAGTGGAAATGTTATTGATGTTGTTGTTTGGTAAGGATGAAAATCTTGGGGCTGGTGGTCTATACCCAGGGGGGTAGCCATGTAGTTTGAAACAAGTATTAATAGTATGGCCAGGGAGTTGGCAATGTGTACAGTAAGGCCTGTTAGGGCGGGGATAAGGTGGATTGTTAGATGGTCTAGGTGGTCTGTAGGGATTAAAAGGAGGTCTGAATGATGAATTTGTATTTTGGATAGATGGTGCTCTGGTGTTGGAGTTGGGAGAGTATGATTTTGTGTTAAATGCTAATGGGTTAAGAGAGTCAGCAGAATAGGCATTAGAATGTACAGCCCTTTGTGTTTCTTCTTGTGAAACAAGTGCATAAGCCTTGGGTACATCAGGGAGTGGGTCCATAAGTAAGATTTGACTCCTAGTGTGGGCAAGATTCTCCTGTAGTCCCATGAGAAATATCATTAAGTATTCATTTTCAAAATATTGCTGAAGTTGTCCACAAGTGCACTTGGGCTTGAAATTAGTAATTTCATCCCAAATAATTTTGAGTTTAGAAAAGTATGCATTAACAGTTAAAGATTGCTGCTGTAAATTCATTATGTCTCTGTGTAACTGGAACATGCGTGGGCCACTAGCCTGCTGAAATCTTTGCTTGAGTTCATTCCATAGATCTGTAGCACTTGTGTGATTTTGTAATGTATGGTTGATAATGGGAGAGAGGGAGTTCAAGATCCATGCAATTACTATAGTGTTATTTCTATCCCAATAGTTAGAAAGAATAGGATCATTAAGAGGTTGTGGGATTGTATTATCAATGAAGCCCAGTTTATTCTTGACTTTGAGGGACGGATCATAGCTTTAGACCAGGTTTGATAGTTATTTTCATTTAATTTTTCTGATACTAAGATAACCCCTGGTCCATCTGCAGGGTGTAAGTAAAAATGGCTAGAGGGATCTTCAATGAGAGGCCTTGATCTGGAGGAGAATGATTGGTTGACAGTTTCAGTGGTTTCACTGTCTTCTGGTGGTGAAGTAGACATGATCAAAGAGGAAAGAAGTTTCTTGGGTAGGAGACAGATTCAAGAATGGACAGATTGTGATGAAGAGCAGATTGGAAAAAAAAATTGAATGCAATTACAGAAAGTAAGGAGAAGATGGCACCTGATTTAAAGAAAGATGGATCTGATGATGAAAGCACAGATGAGTGAAAAATTGAGAAGAATTCTGGAATGAACTGTCAACTGGAATGGTGACTGAGGATCTTGATCTGATGTTGATGGATGAGAATCGGATGAATAATCACAGAAACTGGAAAGTAATCGCAGAAGAACACCAAATCTTGGAAAAGAATTGATTGCGGAAGCTTCAAAGAACTGCTGATACCATGTTGGTTTGATAATCCTTCATATATATCTATATGTATATTGTATAATACTGAAATTATGTAAAGAGATTTAAATTGAGAGAAAAAGTAGAAACTGAATTATTATTATGAACTGTTATGTACATGTAAAGAATAATCTGCCTATTTATATACAAATGTGCAGGGTAAACAAGTAATCTTACATTAACCGTCTAACTAACTATTAGTAGCTAAAATAGGAAATAACAACTTTAGATAGTCAATACACGTTTTTGTTTATTAGGTTAAAATCCCTAATTCTCTTCCTTCATTTCGATTTGTCCTCTTTTTCCAGAATGAATCCTTGCTGAGTCTTCAATCTCTGATACTATTAACACTATATTTACACTATTTAATTATTGGGTTAAATTGGGTTGGGCTGATTTTAAAGTGCAGGTTGAAAGCCAGAACTATGAGGCATCATATTATGCGGATGAAGAAGTTGGGAACAAAAATAAGTCTTTTCCTTCGAAAACATTGAAAAGTTTCATTTTTTGAGTCAAGCGAAACGAAAATAAGATATAATTCCGAAACTATTTGTTAACCTTAAGCCTTGTTATTTATCTAAATTTAGTAACTTTTATTACAATTTTTCCTTAGTGTTTCCGAAACATTTTCGAAAAGTCTCGAAAAATTCCCAATATTTATCTGACCGAAACATTCACTTGAAACGAATTTTTGATCCATGCTCGCGAGTCGCGAAGAGGTTAACAAAAGTAGACTTAGTGTGAGTTCGTGGAGTTCGTCAAAACTTCCTGGTTATTAGTATTTTTCGTTTTCTCAGACAATTTTTGGTTATCTAGAGTTCAGAGTTTAATTGCCATTTTCAAAAGCGAGAGCTACTTCATGAACTTGCATATTTGATAAAACCTGAACCGAACTTACTGGATTTATTTTGTGCAGAGGTTGCATGGCAACAATGGGTCTTTATTTTGTACTACAGAATTGCACAAAGCGGTCTTGGTGAAGAGTTGCCCAATGATGAGCCGCAGTGGTCAATCTTGACGAGGTCATATTGGTGTCCTCGGACAATCGGAATCTATTACTTTGTCGGGTGGTTGATATGAGTTGCTGATTATCTCGAAATCTAGATTCCCGTTTGAATGAATTCTGATTCTTTTGTCAGGAAAAACTGACGCTTCCTTTTTTTTTTTTTTTTTTTGTTAGAAATTGTTCATCGTTAGCAATAGCAATATTATAGTACACTTAAAAAAAAAGGCTAAAAATAGAAAACAAGTTTCATGTGTACCATATTCTCAATTTCTCCTCTTTCTTCTTCAAATCCAGTCCAGTGTCGTCTTTTTCTTTTTTATGTTTGAAGAAAAATGTGTTGGGTGCTAAGAATAGAGAATGAATTGTGTTAACCATATTCTCAACTTATCATCTTATTTACGTTTTGCATTTTCATTTTCATCAACAACTCTATTATACTTGTTTGTAGAATTAGTAATTATGGATAATTAGGAATAACTACATGTACATCCTCAAAATTACTCTAGGTTAGTTTCAATAATTATATGTAAAAGTGAAAAAGAAAAAGGCGGCACTGGACTTGACTTGAAGAAGAAAGATGAGAAATTGAGTAAACCCTAAGTCCCCATAAGACTTGTTTTCTATTTTTCAGATTTTTTTTAAGTTATTATGGAGATATGTCAATTTTACCCATATATTGTTTTTTGGGGGAAATTGGGGTGGTTAATAATGTGAATGGACGAATTTACCCTTACTCCGGCAACTAAAATGGGCTAAAAATGATTGAGGGTACAATCTGAAATAAAATAGTGGTTTGTAAGGGGCAAAGTGAAATAATTATTTTTGTAGGGTGCAAAGTGAAACATGCTCCTATTTATAAGGTGCAAAGTAGAATTAGCCTTTTTATTCTCTGTTTCAATAATTTAGAACTCTCAAGTAATTGCCAAACTGATCATTTTGCAACTCTTTAATTGATCCATAAGTTAAATTTGTTAGCCTTTCATCAAAGAAGTTGTTGGATACCGGAGGCAAAATTTTATTTTTGGCCCTTTGCTGCGTTTTAAAGTTGGTTATTTATTGTAGTATTTCGAGAATATAAGTCTTTTATTATGTGTGTGTCATCATTTTTTGTCCTTATCGCTGGGAAATATTAATTATTACCGAAAATCATCAATATTTTTTCTTATTTGATCGGATTTTCTTTTTTGCCATATATTATCAATTTATGCCTTATCTGACCAACAAATTTAACTTCAATCCAAAATTGCAGAATATTTTTCTTATTTGACCGGATTTTTTTTTTCAAATTTCGACTCTAAAATTTGCAAGTCAAAGTCACTTAATGGCCCTATTAACTTCAAATTTTGATGAAAAATGATTAAAGTTCCCCCTAGAAATCGAAGATACATTTTTTACTTATAAAGAAATAAATAGGTCAAATTCGCAAAATAGATATTAGTTTGAAACACCATTACATGGTGGAATTTGAATTGGGGGTATAATATAGTGTATATCGTAGAAAATTATGACATTTTTTTGATGTATAGAGAAACTTTGAGGCAAATGTGATTGTTAATTTGACATATTTATTTCTTATAAATATAAAACTAGCCAACACCCTGTGCTATGCATGAATTAAAAAAAAAAATTATTTCATACAACTAAAATATTAATTATTTTTATTTTCATAGCTTTAAAGGATTGCAAAATAGTTCTATCTATCTAGATTATAAGATCCACATGAATATATTTTTGGATCTGAATTATAAATTCATATTTTATTCAATTACTCCAGCATAATTATTTAGAAGGTAATTTCATGTCATTATAAGTTTTTCATAGGTTAGTCTCAATCTTAATCATCTTCAAATAATTTGTAATTTATTGCAAAACTCTTTAAAGTCGTGAATTTATTAATAAGATAGTAGAATAAGCTTTCATATTTTTTATTTCCCTTAGCAAGATTAATCTTTGAAATTTATTTAAACGGACTATTTCAAAAAACGTGGTCGTTCTATAAACTAAGTAGCAATCCATGTAATATTTTTATTTCTGTTTTTTATGACAGGATCTCCTCGTAAGTTTGTTTATTTTTTCGTGTAATTTTTTAGTAAAAATTGTTTTATTATAAAAGTTGTCATAGTCTTTGTCTCTGATTTTTCCAGTTCAATCCATGTGGATCGAACCTAGGCCCACAAAGGTTATAGAGAACAAGCCAGCATTGCTTTTATGATGGAGGATTTCCATTTTTTTATTTTGTTGTACCCTTCCGTTAATTTAGTGATATGGAGTCTTAATTATAAAAATAAAAAAATAAAAAAACTTATTTTTCGGTTTGTCTATTCTGTCAGGAAAATTAATACTATAACTGTTAAGAAAAAAAATACCTACAAATAAGGAAGTAGATCTCATGGTTTACAAACTTTGGACCTTGTTCATATGATTATATCACTCAAACCAATGAGCCAATATATTTATTATGTTAAGAAACTAATTAATACTATTAAAAACGACTAATAACGAACAGGAA
>CM064884.1:59831548-59920483 GCA_003313485.2 Penstemon barbatus | reverse complement strand
TTCCTGTTCGTTATTAGTCGTTTTTAATAGTATTAATTAGTTTCTTAACATAATAAATATATTGGCTCATTGGTTTGAGTGATATAATCATATGAACAAGGTCCAAAGTTTGTAAACCATGAGATCTACTTCCTTATTTGTAGGTATTTTTTTTCTTAACAGTTATAGTATTAATTTTCCTGACAGAATAGACAAACCGAAAAATAAGTTTTTTTATTTTTTTATTTTTATAATTAAGACTCCATATCACTAAATTAACGGAAGGGTACAACAAAATAAAAAAATGGAAATCCTCCATCATAAAAGCAATGCTGGCTTGTTCTCTATAACCTTTGTGGGCCTAGGTTCGATCCACATGGATTGAACTGGAAAAATCAGAGACAAAGACTATGACAACTTTTATAATAAAACAATTTTTACTAAAAAATTACACGAAAAAATAAACAAACTTACGAGGAGATCCTGTCATAAAAAACAGAAATAAAAATATTACATGGATTGCTACTTAGTTTATAGAACGACCACGTTTTTTGAAATAGTCCGTTTAAATAAATTTCAAAGATTAATCTTGCTAAGGGAAATAAAAAATATGAAAGCTTATTCTACTATCTTATTAATAAATTCACGACTTTAAAGAGTTTTGCAATAAATTACAAATTATTTGAAGATGATTAAGATTGAGACTAACCTATGAAAAACTTATAATGACATGAAATTACCTTCTAAATAATTATGCTGGAGTAATTGAATAAAATATGAATTTATAATTCAGATCCAAAAATATATTCATGTGGATCTTATAATCTAGATAGATAGAACTATTTTGCAATCCTTTAAAGCTATGAAAATAAAAATAATTAATATTTTAGTTGTATGAAATAATTTTTTTTTTTAATTCATGCATAGCACAGGGTGTTGGCTAGTTTTATATTTATAAGAAATAAATATGTCAAATTAACAATCACATTTGCCTCAAAGTTTCTCTATACATCAAAAAAATGTCATAATTTTCTACGATATACACTATATTATACCCCCAATTCAAATTCCACCATGTAATGGTGTTTCAAACTAATATCTATTTTGCGAATTTGACCTATTTATTTCTTTATAAGTAAAAAATGTATCTTCGATTTCTAGGGGGAACTTTAATCATTTTTCATCAAAATTTGAAGTTAATAGGGCCATTAAGTGACTTTGACTTGCAAATTTTAGAGTCGAAATTTGAAAAAAAAAATCCGGTCAAATAAGAAAAATATTCTGCAATTTTGGATTGAAGTTAAATTTGTTGGTCAGATAAGGCATAAATTGATAATATATGGCAAAAAAGAAAATCCGATCAAATAAGAAAAAATATTGATGATTTTCGGTAATAATTAATATTTCCCAGCGATAAGGACAAAAAATGATGACACACACATAATAAAAGACTTATATTCTCGAAATACTACAATAAATAACCAACTTTAAAACGCAGCAAAGGGCCAAAAATAAAATTTTGCCTCCGGTATCCAACAACTTCTTTGATGAAAGGCTAACAAATTTAACTTATGGATCAATTAAAGAGTTGCAAAATGATCAGTTTGGCAATTACTTGAGAGTTCTAAATTATTGAAACAGAGAATAAAAAGGCTAATTCTACTTTGCACCTTATAAATAGGAGCATGTTTCACTTTGCACCCTACAAAAATAATTATTTCACTTTGCCCCTTACAAACCACTATTTTATTTCAGATTGTACCCTCAATCATTTTTAGCCCATTTTAGTTGCCGGAGTAAGGGTAAATTCGTCCATTCACATTATTAACCACCCCAATTTCCCCCAAAAAACAATATATGGGTAAAATTGACATATCTCCATAATAACTTAAAAAAAATCTGAAAAATAGAAAACAAGTCTTATGGGGACTTAGGGTTTACTCAATTTCTCATCTTTCTTCTTCAAGTCAAGTCCAGTGCCGCCTTTTTCTTTTTCACTTTTACATATAATTATTGAAACTAACCTAGAGTAATTTTGAGGATGTACATGTAGTTATTCCTAATTATCCATAATTACTAATTCTACAAACAAGTATAATAGAGTTGTTGATGAAAATGAAAATGCAAAACGTAAATAAGATGATAAGTTGAGAATATGGTTAACACAATTCATTCTCTATTCTTAGCACCCAACACATTTTTCTTCAAACATAAAAAAGAAAAAGACGACACTGGACTGGATTTGAAGAAGAAAGAGGAGAAATTGAGAATATGGTACACATGAAACTTGTTTTCTATTTTTAGCCTTTTTTTTTAAGTGTACTATAATATTGCTATTGCTAACGATGAACAATTTCTAACAAAAAAAAAAAAAAAAAAAGGAAGCGTCAGTTTTTCCTGACAAAAGAATCAGAATTCATTCAAACGGGAATCTAGATTTCGAGATAATCAGCAACTCATATCAACCACCCGACAAAGTAATAGATTCCGATTGTCCGAGGACACCAATATGACCTCGTCAAGATTGACCACTGCGGCTCATCATTGGGCAACTCTTCACCAAGACCGCTTTGTGCAATTCTGTAGTACAAAATAAAGACCCATTGTTGCCATGCAACCTCTGCACAAAATAAATCCAGTAAGTTCGGTTCAGGTTTTATCAAATATGCAAGTTCATGAAGTAGCTCTCGCTTTTGAAAATGGCAATTAAACTCTGAACTCTAGATAACCAAAAATTGTCTGAGAAAACGAAAAATACTAATAACCAGGAAGTTTTGACGAACTCCACGAACTCACACTAAGTCTACTTTTGTTAACCTCTTCGCGACTCGCGAGCATGGATCAAAAATTCGTTTCAAGTGAATGTTTCGGTCAGATAAATATTGGGAATTTTTCGAGACTTTTCGAAAATGTTTCGGAAACACTAAGGAAAAATTGTAATAAAAGTTACTAAATTTAGATAAATAACAAGGCTTAAGGTTAACAAATAGTTTCGGAATTATATCTTATTTTCGTTTCGCTTGACTCAAAAAATGAAACTTTTCAATGTTTTCGAAGGAAAAGACTTATTTTTGTTCCCAACTTCTTCATCCGCATAATATGATGCCTCATAGTTCTGGCTTTCAACCTGCACTTTAAAATCAGCCCAACCCAATTTAACCCAATAATTAAATAGTGTAAATATAGTGTTAATAGTATCAGAGATTGAAGACTCAGCAAGGATTCATTCTGGAAAAAGAGGACAAATCGAAATGAAGGAAGAGAATTAGGGATTTTAACCTAATAAACAAAAACGTGTATTGACTATCTAAAGTTGTTATTTCCTATTTTAGCTACTAATAGTTAGTTAGACGGTTAATGTAAGATTACTTGTTTACCCTGCACATTTGTATATAAATAGGCAGATTATTCTTTACATGTACATAACAGTTCATAATAATAATTCAGTTTCTACTTTTTCTCTCAATTTAAATCTCTTTACATAATTTCAGTATTATACAATATACATATAGATATATATGAAGGATTATCAAACCAACATGGTATCAGCAGTTCTTTGAAGCTTCCGCAATCAATTCTTTTCCAAGATTTGGTGTTCTTCTGCGATTACTTTCCAGTTTCTGTGATTATTCATCCGATTCTCATCCATCAACATCAGATCAAGATCCTCAGTCACCATTCCAGTTGACAGTTCATTCCAGAATTCTTCTCAATTTTTCACTCATCTGTGCTTTCATCATCAGATCCATCTTTCTTTAAATCAGGTGCCATCTTCTCCTTACTTTCTGTAATTGCATTCAATTTTTTTTTCCAATCTGCTCTTCATCACAATCTGTCCATTCTTGAATCTGTCTCCTACCCAAGAAACTTCTTTCCTCTTTGATCATGTCTACTTCACCACCAGAAGACAGTGAAACCACTGAAACTGTCAACCAATCATTCTCCTCCAGATCAAGGCCTCTCATTGAAGATCCCTCTAGCCATTTTTACTTACACCCTGCAGATGGACCAGGGGTTATCTTAGTATCAGAAAAATTAAATGAAAATAACTATCAAACCTGGTCTAAAGCTATGATCCGTCCCTCAAAGTCAAGAATAAACTGGGCTTCATTGATAATACAATCCCACAACCTCTTAATGATCCTATTCTTTCTAACTATTGGGATAGAAATAACACTATAGTAATTGCATGGATCTTGAACTCCCTCTCTCCCATTATCAACCATACATTACAAAATCACACAAGTGCTACAGATCTATGGAATGAACTCAAGCAAAGATTTCAGCAGGCTAGTGGCCCACGCATGTTAGTTACACAGAGACATAATGAATTTACAGCAGCAATCTTTAACTGTTAATGCATACTTTTCTAAACTCAAAATTATTTGGGATGAAATTACTAATTTCAAGCCCAAGTGCACTTGTGGACAACTTCAGCAATATTTTGAAAATGAATACTTAATGATATTTCTCATGGGACTACAGGAGAATCTTGCCCACACTAGGAGTCAAATCTTACTTATGGACCCACTCCCTGATGTACCCAAGGCTTATGCACTTGTTTCACAAGAAGAAACACAAAGGGCTGTACATTCTAATGCCTATTCTGCTGACTCTCTTAACCCATTAGCATTTAACACAAAATCATACTCTCCCAACTCCAACACCAGAGCACCATCTATCCAAAATACAAATTCATCATTCAGACCTCCTTTTAATCCCTACAGACCACCTAGACCATCTAACAATCCACCTTATCCCCGCCCTAACAGGCCTTACTGTACACATTGCCAACTCCCTGGCCATACTATTAATACTTGTTTCAAACTACATGGCTACCCCCCTGGGTATAGACCACCAGCCCCAAGATTTTCATCCTTACCAAACAACAACATCAATAACATTTCCACTGAATCCTCCATCCCTTCCTCACCCCTACAAAACTTTGTCCACACCTTATCACCTGAACAATTCAATCAGCTTTCTCAGATGTTCACCAATCAACTCAATACCACTACATCAAATTCAGAATCACAGGACAAAGATAACACTCCCACCACTTCTACAGCAAATGCTCATTCAGGTATCTGCTCTTCTACAAATCCAACTATATCATCTTTTAATTTTTCAAATTCTTGGATTATTGACTCTGGTGCTTCACACCATATTTGTAACAATTTAAAACTTTTTACTAAACTAATTCTTGCTATTAACACTACAATAACTTTGCCTAATAACTTTATTGTCCCAGCTTTTTTCAAAGGAACAGTACCATTAGATATTGGTTTCAATTTAGAAGATGTTCTGTTTGTTCCCCATTTCAAGTTTAATCTACTTTCTGTTAGCTCATTATTATCTAATTCTACCTATAACATAGTTTTTGAGAAAAACAATTTCATTATCCAGGACAAGACCTCTTTGAAGAAGATTGGCAAGGGTGATCTAATTGAAGGGCTTTACATTTTACACCATTCTGTTTTACCTAATATTTCTTGTAATAAAGTGTCCATTGACACTTGGCATAGTAGATTGGGTCATCCTGCCCTAGATAGACTTACATCTTTACATAATGTTCTTCACATTCCTACATCCTATAATGTAAATAAACATGCTTGTGATATATGTCATTTTGCTAAACAAAAAGCTTTACCTTTTCCTATTAGCTCTTCTGTTTCCCCCCATCCTTTCTATCTAATTCATTGTGACACTTGGGGCCCCTACAAGGTGGTCTCACATACTGGATTCAAATATTTTCTTACACTAGTAGATGATCATACTAGATTTACTTGGGTTTATTTGATGAAACTAAAATCTGATGTTCATAGGATTATTCCACAGTTTATTAACATGATATCTAATCTTTTCAATTCTAAAATAAAATTTTTTAGAAGTGACAATGCAAAGGAACTTTCATTTACATCCCTATTCTCTGATTTAGGTATTATACACCAATATTCATGCACTGAAACCCCTCAACAAAATGCTAGAGTTGAGAGGAAACACCAACACATCCTTAATGTAGCCAGATCACTTATGTTTGAGTCCAACTTACCCATTTCTTACTGGACAGAAAGTATACTTACCTCAGTTTTTTTAATTAACAGACTTCCTACACCTTTACTGAATCATGTGAGTCCTTACACCAAACTTTTTCAGAAGCAATTTGATTATGATTCATTAAAAATCTTTGGTTGTCTTGCTTATGCTTCTACTATCAAAGATCATAGGACTAAGTTTGATCCAAGGGCAACAAAATGTATTTTTTTAGGTTACTCTAACACTATTAAAGGATATAAACTTCTGAACATTTCTACTCATGAGACTTTCTATTCCAGAAATGTAGTTTTTTATGAAAACATTTTCCCTTTTCAAGATGCAAAATTTTATAATCAATTTACTTCTTCAAACAATGAGGACAATAGCAACACCTACCCTGACTATTCTATTCTGGACCCTCTTCCATTACCAGATCATATTGTTACTCATCCTGTTCCCCTTACACCTTCAAATATATCCATTAACACTCATCCTACTTCCCCTGATCAACCTACTTCTCCACCCACTGTCCTTCCTACTAGGAAATCTTCTAGGACTCACTATCCACCCACTTACCTCAAAGATTATCACTGTAATCATATTTTAGACAGTAAATCTAAATACCCTTTATCTTCTGTTCTTGATTATTCATCTATTTCTAACAACCATAAATGTTTTTTAACTAATATCTCAAGTGTTTCTGAGCCTACAAATTATAAACAAGCTAGCAAACATCCTGAATGGATCCAAGCCATTAATGAAGAACTCACTGCTATGGAAACCAATAATACATGGAAAATTCAACTTTTACCCTATAACAAAGTACCCATAGGTTGTAAATGAATATTCAAAATTAAAAGGCATGCAGATGGGTCAATTGAGAGGTACAAGGCTCGCCTTGTAGCTCAAGGGTTCACACAGCAAGAAGGAGTGGACTATAATGCCACATTTTCTCCTGTTGCCAAATTAGTATCAGTTAGGGTCATATTGGCACTTGCCATAGCAAAAGGGTGGGACTTACATCAACTAGATATAACTAATGCTTTCCTAAATGGTGATTTGGATGAGGAAGTGTACATGACACTGCCTAAAGGATACACACCTACAACTACACTGGTAAGCTCAGGTATGTCTCAACCTTTGGTTTGTAAATTACAAAAGTCAATCTATGGTTTAAAGCAAGCTAGCAGGCAATGGAATCATAAGCTCACAGAGGTTCTTCACTCCTTAAACTTTACACAATCTAAGTCTGATTATTCACTCTTCACATCAGGTAAAGATTCCTCTTTTATTGCTGTTCTAATTTATGTAGATGATATATTATTGGCAGGTCCTAACACTGATATCATTAATAATGTAAAGTTTAAATTATCAAACTTTTTTAAATTAAGGGATTTGGGCAGACTTAAGTACTTCTTGGGAATAGAGTTAGCCTATTCACCAAAAGGGTTGGTCCTATCTCAGAGACAGTACACTTTGCAAATATTGCAAGATACTGGGTATTTAGGTTCTAAGCCTGTAACTATACCTATGGATCCTAAATACTCACTTAAGTCTGATTCTACTGATTTATTACCTGATCCCTCTCCATATAGGAGATTGATAGGTAGGCTGATTTATCTGACCATAACAAGGCCAGATATTTCATATGCAGTACATAAGCTCAGCCAATTCTTAGCTAATCCTACAAATACCCATCTTACAGCCACACACCACTTACTTAGATATCTTAAAGCAACACCTGGACAGGGGTTATTCTATAGCAAAACATCTAATCTTCTCCTAACTGGTTTTTGTGATAGTGATTGGGGATCCTGCTTGGACTCAAGAAGGTCCACTACAGGATATTGCACATTTATAGGGGATTCATTAATTTCTTGGAAAGCAAAGAGACAACCAACTGTCTCAAAATCAAGTGCCGAAGCTGAATATAGAGCATTGGCGTCAATAACTAGTGAAATCCTATGGTTGTCACAATTATTGAAGGATTTACAAATTCAAACAACAATTCCAGCCATTTACTGTGATAACAATTCAGCAATGCATCTAGCCAAAAATCCTACATTTCACGAACGAACAAAGCATATAGAGATAGACTTACATTTTGTGCGTGAACATGTAGATCGAAATCACATTAAGCTCCTGCCCATATCATCTTCAGCTCAATTGGCGGACATATTCACAAAACCCCTTCCGCGCGTCAATTTCCATTTGATATTGTCCAAGATGGGTGTGAGAAATCCCTACACGCCATCTTGTGGGGGGGTATCAGAGATTGAAGACTCAGCAAGGATTCATTCTGGAAAAAGAGGACAAATCGAAATGAAGGAAGAGAATTAGGGATTTTAACCTAATAAACAAAAACGTGTATTGACTATCTAAAGTTGTTATTTCCTATTTTAGCTACTAATAGTTAGTTAGACGGTTAATGTAAGATTACTTGTTTACCCTGCACATTTGTATATAAATAGGCAGATTATTCTTTACATGTACATAACAGTTCATAATAATAATTCAGTTTCTACTTTTTCTCTCAATTTAAATCTCTTTACATAATTTCAGTATTATACAATATACATATAGATATATATGAAGGATTATCAAACCAACAAATAGTGTAAATATTATTAACAGGTCATGGCTTCTGCCTTGGGTTCTGGCCCATTTTTCCAGACCTACATTAGGTGCACTAGGTTCAATTGTTTTTCTAATTGTGTCTCAGCATATATATTATGATACACCAAAACGCCAAAGATCCTGAGTCTGGATCTAGATCTGAATCTCCTAGCTTCTTTCTCCATTGACAAACCTTCAAGCTCTAGTTCTAAGCATGTGACTTGGAGGTGTTGCTACAATCCTTCTTGTGTGGACCACTCTAGAGGCACGACGTTTGACGTGCTCTAGTGAACAAAGAGAAGACCGGAGAAAAACCACCACCATGCATGTGGTGAGGTAATTTTCGATTACCACTTTATTAATACAATTGTTGTATTTATAATTCAACCCTTTCGTATGAGGTAGATGAATCTTTCCTAGGCTTGGGATTTGTTCGAAATTTTTAAATTCTGCACTTTTTGTTGTTTGACAATCGAGCAATATCCCAACAATGGTATCAGAGCCAAATTCATTACTCTCATACGAGAAAAGGCCTGAACACTTCAAAATCTATGTGTATATTTGTTTGTTGTGTTCTGAGTACGGATTCATGCTTGTTATGATATGTTATGTGTTTGGGTAAATTAGCATAATTCATTTTGGGCCAAAACTACAATTTCGAAACATATTGGACTAAAGTGCAAATTATGACTTTTCGGAAATCTTGACAGAAACTGAAATGTTGTTTTTTCTGAAATTAGTAAGGAAATTTCAGTTTTCGTGACATAATACTAAATGTACACAAAATTAGTAAGGAAATTTAAGTTTTAGTAAGTGAACATTTTCGTTCATTTTTCTTATATATATTTTGTTGTTGGGAAACTATGTAAGTGCAGTATATATTATCTTATTTGAGTTACTTAATATATAGATTGAGATTAAATCAAGTGATTTTTTGTAATAATTCTGTATTATATCTTTGAGTTATGTTAATAAAATACTTCCTCCGTCCCATTTATTTTACTCCTTTAGCTACAGTACTCGGTCAAACTTTTCAATCCTTTAGGTGACTTATCATATTAAATTATTCACATTTATGGTGTATTAAACCTTTTAAAAATTAATACATATAGTGTCATAAGATATTATCAACTTATTAGTGAAATATATTAATTAAATTATTTATTATATTTTTTACAAATTTAGTCAAATTGACTGGTCAACTGTACCAGGGGATAAAAAAAATGGGACGGAGGGAGTATTATTTTACATATTACTTTTTATAACTTTTAATAAATTTAATTGTAATGTAGTTTATATATATATATATATATATATATATATATATATATATATATATATATATTGTAATTAAAGAATATTAAAAATTTGGTTAAATGTGAGGACATCAATTTCTAGTAAATTATTATTTGTAACGAAATTATTACTAAAACTATTCAATAAAGAATATTGCAAAATTCAACTATTTGTAATGACAAGCATAAGGATGGTTGCTAACTCTTGTGAGGAATATTTCCTTACTAATATTAGACATATTGTATGGATTTTTTTTTGCATTACAAATGCACTTGTAACGAGGGAACAAAATTCGTTACAATAACTTCTAGCGACCAGGTTTTTGGGACGAGAAAAGGCGACGAAAACTATCTTTACAAAAAGTCTTTGTAACGAATAAGGCACATATTGTAACAAATTTTGTCCTTACAAAAAGTGCATTATCTTGTAGTTAATTCATGATAGTCGAAGGGGATTGGATGATAATTACACCTAACCTCAGGGAGCTCCCTGTTAGTTATTAGTCATTTTTAATAGTATTAATTAGTTTTCTTGACATAATAAGTACATTGGCTCATTGGTTTGGGTGAGGTAATAATATGAATAAGGTCCAAAGTTCGTAAACCATGAGATCAACTTCCTTATTCGTTTGTACTTTGTAGTTTTTTTTCTTTCTTAAAAGTTATGGTATTAGTTTTCTTGACAAATGGACAAACTAAAAAATAAGTTTTTTATATGTGCACTTTTCTTATATATATTTTGTTGTTGGAAAAGTCTGTAATTGCAGTGTATATTATCTTTGATGTGGTATAAAAATGTTTAGGGCAAAGGTGGAATAAGCCCTTCAATCTATAACAACATCACAATAATAAAGTAAGATCTGCATACAGATTTCGAGAGAAAATTTGTATTGTAATTGTAATAGTCAGGTAAGTTTCCTTTGTTTGGAAATAGGGCTACCTATTTATAGGTACATACAGGGGTACAATAGTCTTTTCAGGAAAGGCGTTACAAGTAATAAATACAAAGACATTACTAACGCTACAAGATTTAAATGATAAAGACGTTACAGATCTCTTATTTATGTCAACTTAGTGTAATCTCTTAATCGCCCTCGGGTACAAAATTTGGACACATCATATTGCCCCCCAGTTTCGGGAATAATTACGTGAGCGTTTATTGTCGAAACTTGATTCAAGTATCTGGGCATTGTAGCTACGAACATCATACCTCCATATGTGATAAATAAGCGTGTAACACTGCCTCGTTAAAACCTTGCCAAGAAAAACCCATTGGAACAAAAACTTGGACGAAGAAAAAAGAGTACAGTGCTTAGACACGCTCCCCTTGTAAATTTGGTGAAGAGTAGGGCTGCTCCTTTTCTTTAGCTGATCTTTCTTATATGGAATAAATATTCTTCTTTGAGATATCTGTTTGCCAAAAGTTGCCTCCCAAAGCCATAATTGCATGTAAAACACAAATTTGTGTGGTCAAATATTATCACTTGAAAGTAAATTTAGTAAACATAAATTTAAATTTCAGCCACAAGTGTAATTTGATTCATGCTATTTTTTTTTTTTTTTATTTTGATAGTATTCTATCGTCGATGTCGTTGTTGTCTTCTTCTTTCTTTTTTTTTTTCTTTTTTTGTTTGGTGCCGAAAGATGACCGGACTACCCCTTTTGATCGTAGAAGGATGACCAATTTACCCCCTAGCATTTTGCGGAGGGATGATCGATTCACCCTTTGATCTCTAGAGATGATCGATTTACCCTCGATCGTTTAGGGATGATCAATTTACCCTTTTTTGATCGTTGAGCAATGATCGATTTACCCTTTACTTTTTTAGGGATGATCAATTAACCCTTCTTGATCGCGAAGAGACCATCGGTTTACCGTTTGTAGTTTTAGAAATTCATTTGTTACTGGCTTTATGCGTCCGTAAATAAATAATATACTAAACTTTTAACTGAAAGACATAAAATATAAATTTTACCTCCTTTGTGTCGTTATGCAATCTTGAGATACTTCAGGGTCAACTTTGTAATTTTCACTAATTTTTGAGGTTATTCTGCAATTTCTGTCATCTTCCATGTCAAGTGCATGTGCACTTTTGAGAGACTTGCAAAAGTAACCAATTGGCTTCCACGAGAATCGCTAGTTTGGGTAGCACACTTGGTAATATGATTTGCATATCAAGTTTATTTAGATTAGAAATTTAGAGTTTTGCTAGGAAAATGAATCTACGCAAAGGCTCAAGGATAAATTAGTTGATACTGCATAGAGTTTCATGATCAGTGGCTCTGAGAATTTTTTTTTTTTTTTTAAAGTTTCTCTCATTATACGTACAGATCAAACGTTTCCCACAGACGGCGCCAATTATGATGTGGCATAAAAATGTTTAGGGCAAAGGTGGAATAAGCCCTTCAATCTATAACAACATCACAATAATAAAGTAAGATCTGTGTGACACCCCGCTCCCGGGATTGGGTCCCACATGGCCCATCCCCGAGTTTGGGATCGCCCGAGTTTGGGATCGCCTGGCGCGGGATAACCCATCAGAGTTGCTGAATTTTTTTTTTTAAACATGACATAAATAGAGCATGCAATAAATCCGAATTTAAAAGGCCCACTAGCTCCGTTATATAAGGAGAAAGGGCAAATATACAGTCATACGGGTAACCCCGCAAGCCTACGGAAAACATAAACATAATATTCAAATTACATCTTTCAACCATATAACAAGGTGAAAACAAAAGTAGTAATGTTGTGAAAGCATGAAATACAAAAATGAGGACAATCCCTCAACGACCGACTGGATCTCGGAAACTGACTCAACCTTCAAAACTCGAGACACCCGCATCTGAAAAGAATGATAAAAGGAACGCATAAGTTGATCGTCCAACTTAGTGAGGCTGTGATGCATTGTGCGTGTGACACATGGATGCAACATAATATATATCGTGAGAATATAAACGAATTAAGCATATATCACAATCATATTATCAAAGCATAGAGTTCAAATAACCAAGAGTTGCTGATGCCGTTCTCCACTTACCCTCCATCCTTATCTGATTTCCATCCAAACTCACCAAGTAAGGAGCGACCTTACTATCTGAAATGCATCGACATGTCTTTGCCGGAGTTCGTCCTTACTCCCCAAGTGTTCCTCCCCACTTGGGTTGTAAGGCCAGGCCTACGGGTAACCGTGACAATCCTGCCAGCCCTTGCCGGCCAGGTTGGCATCGGGTCCATATACCAATCAAAAGGGGGCCCACACAAAATCGAAAACAAACGGAAACATATAGTCGGAAACAAACGGAACATAACATATCAAACATATTAACATATTATCAACATTTAACGATTCACCGAAAGAAATTCAAACATATAGATGGGTGAACATATTCGCAACTAAGTAGATTCTAGATTCGGTGTAGCATGTATTAGGATAATCATGTTGATATGATAAATGATTCATACAAGTCAGCCTGTTACTAACATACACGAGGTAACTAGCATAGCAAGTGATGTTCTAGTTATTTATGATAGAATAGTGTCCTGCAAGCCAACTATTTGGTTGCATTTAATTGAAATGACCATTCAATTGGATTAATAAATGCATTTTATTATATGGTCATCTTTATCTTATGTAATAATTATCTACGCATAAGGATAGAAGTCCTTAGATCACAGGGCTATGGGACAACCCGTGGACTGATCTCCAAGGCCGTGATCTAGAATATATTCAAGAGTCGTAGAATCCAATCGAGATAGGACATCATTGGATTCGGTTAGACTCTCACTATTGTGTATACTCCGATGAACTGGAGACGCTGGGGTCCACGAGCGTGACTGGGATAGTCGATACACATAAGTGGGTGGCTTGCTGGGATGGCAAGCGCACTGAATACCCCAATTAGGAAATAACTCACCATGGAAGCGGTAGTCGCATATCGGGGTTGAAGTTATTCCAATTTACAATAGTATACGAGGAACGATCCCTAACTACTTGAGATGATAGGGTTTATCTGGTGCGAGAACGTCTATGCTTTGATATGAGTCCCGACTGACTGGAGATCGCCAGAAAGTCTCTGTGGACTCATATTGGGTATAGAGGAACTCGTATGCAGATTCATATCATCAACAAATGATCCATTGACCCGACTTGATAGGTTGGGAAATTCTCCTATAGATTTCTGTGAGAAATTAATTCTAGTAAAATCCTTGGCCAAGGTATCTGACGACTTTATGTAAGTAGCTCATAAAGATTAAGTCAAAGAGAATTTATTTCGAGACCAGAGTACATAATGTCAAGACAAAAGAAAAGGGAATCCGATGAAAGACCATACCCTTAAGTCTCGACTGGGAGATTGATCAATGGAGAGATTATGTCGTATATGGAAATTGTAAATGATAAAAGGTTCACTGAATTAATTCACCAGTGATTGGGCTCCATGGGCTTGTGACTGGACATCGACCGTGGAGTGTGGGAGAATTCCCAAATTAGCAGGGGTGCTAATTTTGGAATGATTAATCGACAGAGTGTTCGATTAATTTAGAGTATTAATTGCTCGAGTAATTAAATAATATTTAATTATAACCCACGGCCAATTATGTGGTGAACCTACGGGGGCATACACAATACACATGAAGCGAAAGCGAGGAAGTAAGAACGAACGAGTCGACTGGGTCGACTGAGTCAAAATCGACTGGGTCGATTAAATGGGTGGGTCGACTGGGTCGACCCATGTGGAACGAAATTGGATTCAATTGGAATTGGATCAAGATTATAAATTAAATTGGAATTTAATTTATGAGTAAATTAATTAATTAGGATTTAATTAATTAATGGAATAATTAATTTAATTAGACTTGGAGTTTAATTAATTAATTGGGAGATGATTTAATTAATTGGGCTATTTAATTGGAAGATTAAATAAAGCCCTGAAAAATTAATTAATATGGGCCATGAATTAATTAGAAGACTTAGTCTTCTAATTAAAGAGGGCCATGGCCCATGTAGGAGAATTAGTATCCTAATCCTAGTAGGATTAAGTTATGAGAGATATCTATAAATAAGAGACTAGGTCTCATATCTCACACACAACTCCACAAGAAAATCAAGAAAAGCAAAAATTCTCTCCCTCTCCCTCTTGTGATCGGCCGAACTCACTTCCACTTTAGGAAGAATTTTCGTCTTCGATTCTTCGTTCCAAAGTTGTTCTAAAACCTAGATATTAATATACCCTATGTTCCAGTTGATTAGGATATATTAATTTTCGTGATATTGTGGTGTATCAACTCGTAGAGGCGCAACACGTGGGGCGCTAAAATCAAAGGTGTGGGTCGATCTTACCGGGGCAGAATTCAGAGCTTGTCTTGCTAGCCGAGGATTTGCAAGGAGACAGGTATAAACGTGAAAACTTATACTGTCATTTATTTATATTCATATATATACAACTAGAGAATATCCTGGCAAGATTCTTTAAGAGGCCCTAGAAAATTTTTATATTCCGCTGTGCCTAGGGCTGTTTTTCTTACCGAATCCCAACAATTTACAACCTAATTACATGCTTAGACTCGACCTACTAGCATATTGGACTAACACACGAATGAACACAGTGCTCACCTGTGCTGCTTACGGTTCTTGAAAGTTTCTTGGTAGAACGACGATTCCGGATCCTGTACATATTTACGTGACGTTTAAGGATCTAAACTCGAACAAGAACTTATGATAGACTAAAGAAATACTTTAGTCGCAATTATAATCGGGTCATGGAAGAAATGAGACCATGATCCAACTTAAACTAATTAGCCCGATTTAGGGGTTCCTAGAGCTACGTTGTATGGAAAGCCACAAATAAGGATTTATTAAAACCCAAAATTCTTAATAATAGGCATTCATCTAATTTGAGTAAATCAAAGTTTATTTTAAAATTAATTATTTTTCTAATTTTGAAAACTTTATTTATTTATTAATTTTATTTTTGAATTAATTAAATTTAGAAAATCATTTTAATCAAAAATATTTTATTTTATTTTCAAATTATTTATTTCCCTAAAATTATTATTCCAAATTATTTTTATTTTATTTAACCCTCTTTTCTTTTCAAAATTATCCAAGTAATATATTTATTTTCGAAAATACATTTATTATTTATATCTTAGAAAATAATTAATTAAAATTATTTAATTTTATTTTCGAAATTATTTTTTATTTTTTATTTTTCAAAATTTAATGTTAAATAATTATTAAAAATTATTTTCATATTTAGTTATTAATTTTCAAAATTATTTCTAGGTTTATTTTATTATCTAGAATTTTATTCTATTTAATTTTTCAGTAATACATATTTCTAAATACTTATTATTAAATATATTTCAAACTCTTTTCATTTTAAAAAATAATTCTTCTTATTAAAATAAATATTTAATATTTTCATAATATATACTTAAAAATCATTTCAATAATTTCTAGATTTATTTTATAATTTTATTATGTAGTATTATTATTTTCAAAATTAAATGTTAAATCATTATAAAATTATTTTTAATAATTATAAATTTTATTTTCAGAATTCATTTATAAATTTACAAAATTATTTTTAGATTTATTTAATTCTTATTTTCTCAAATTTATTCTATTTTATTTTCCAAGTTTAGTATTAAAGATAGGTTTCAAACTATTTTATGTTATGCAAATAATTCTTCTATTTTCAAAAATATAAAATATTTTCAAAATATTCTTAAAAATTACTTTTATAATTTTCAGATTAATTTTATAGTTTAATTATGTATTTATTAATATATTTCAAAAATAATTTATTCAAAATATATTTTCTTTTCTTTTCTTTCTTTTTTTTTTCTTTTTTTTTTTTTTTTCTAAAGATGTGGACTGGCCCTTTGGGCCAGCCCACAAACAGGCCCTAGTGGCCTGTTGCTGTTAAAGCAACAGGCCAGGGTCTGTTGCTTGTGCAACAGGCCCAAAATTGGGTCTGTTGCACACACAAGCAACAGACCCGGCAGCATGTTGCTGCCGAGGTGGGGTGGCTCTGGCCACCTCACCCAATGTGCACAAAATACCCCTTAAATTTTCAAATTACAGAAATAGCCTCAAACAAATAATAGAACTTTTAACACCCAAAAATTTCACAGTTTTCAATTCTTTCACAAAAACTTATAGATCTATAATATGACATATTTTTTTTTTGAAATGTTACACTTGTAATCTATGAGAATAACATACTTTTTATTTTCAAAATATCCAAAAATATTACTTCATGGAGAAAATATAGATCTATAAAAATCTCAACAAAATCAACTATCAAATTACATATAAATATAAAACTATTTTTAAACCCAAATTTCCATCATCAAGAAATCTGAAAATTAAAGTTATGTTATAAATTTGAATTTTATAATTGTTTCAAAATCATTTTCATAACATAGGACTTAGGGTTTTCTAACAAAAATAAAACTGCACATATAAGAGAGTTTTAGAGGTTACTAACACTCCTTGCAAGTGGTTCTGGTGGCGGTCCGACGTCGGTGGTTCGGCAACGATGGTGGTGGTCCGGTGGCGGTGCTACGGCAGCGGTGGTGAGGTCCGGTGGCGGTGGCGGTGGCGGTGGCGGTGGTGGTTTCTCTTTCGACTTTCTTTACTAACTTTCACCTCTTCTCACACACTCTCTTTTTCTCTCTAATTCTAACTTAACTATGAAAACTAAAGTGCAAATAGGGTGAAGAAAATCTGAAAATGAGAGTGTAAAGGTGTTTAAATACACCTTGGAAGATGGGAGACATAATTAGTCTTCAATAACCAACCAATGCATGTCCACCATGGGTAGAGAAATTTCTCTACCCAAGGGGCATGCTTGGCCACCCTAGGAGGCTATAAAGGCTCTCCTAGCAGCTGCAATTAAGTGTGGGCGGAATTTGCACTTTGCCCCCTAAAGTTTTGGTAAAGTGCACTTTTGCCCCAAAAATTACTTATTTTGCACAATTAAGTCCAAATATTTTTTAAAAGATGTATACTATTAATTTAAAGTATTTTTGTGCTTTTAAATCATTTCAAAGTTAATAAAGACATAGGAGATAATTAAATTGTATATTTTACCCCAAAGTAATACTTAATTTATAGAAATAAGATATACCACATGAAATTGGAATAAAAATCCAATAAAATATGATTAAAAATATCCAAAATTTACGGGGCGTTACAATCTGCGTACAGATTTCGAGAGAAAATTTGTATTGTAATTGTAATAGTCAGGTAAGTTCCCTTTGTTTGGAAATAGGGCTACCTATTTATAGGTACCTACAGGGGTACAATAGTCTTTTCAAGAAAGACGTTACAAGTAATAAATACAAAGACGTTACTAACGCTACAAGATTTAAATGATAAAGACGTTATAGATCTCTCATTTATGTCAACTTAGTGTAATCTCTTAATCGCCCTCGGGTACAAAATTTGGACACATCAATCTTATTTGAGCAAATTAATATATAGATTGAGATTATCCCCAAGTGATTTTTTTTGTAATAACTCTGTATTATATCTTTGAGCTATGCTAATAAAATATTCTTTTATATATTACTTTTTGTAACTTGTAATAAATTTAATTGTAATGTAGTTTATATATATATATATATATATATATATATATATATATATATATATATATATATATATATATATATATATATATATATATATATATATATATATATATATTGAAATTAAAGAATATTATAAATTTGATTATTTGTGAGGACATCAATTTGTCCTAAATTATTATTTGTAACGAAATTAATACTAAAACTATTCAATAAAGAATATTGCAAATTCAACTATTTGTAAGGACAAGCATATTTTGTAAGAATGGTTGCTAGCTCTTGTGAGGACAATTTCCTTACTAATTGTAGTGGCAAAATAGCATTTTTAGTCCCTTAAGTTTTACTAGTCCGCGAAAGTAGGACACTTAAATCTCCGGCAAGCATTTTTAGTACCATAAGTTTCGTAAGTCTGCGAAATTAGGACATTTAAATCTCCGACAAGCATTTTTAGTCCCATAAGTTTCACAAATCCGCGAAAGTAGGACATTTAAATATTCGGCAAGCATTTTTAGTCCCTTAAGTTTCACTTGTCCGCGAAATCAGGACAATTAAATTTTCGGAAAGCATTTTACATCCCTTAATTTTTATTTTCCGCGGAATCAGGACACTTAATTTTTCAGCAAGCATTTTACGTCCCTTAACTTTCACAAGTCGGCAAAATCAGGACACTTAATTTGAGAATTTTGCCACACTGAACAATTAATTTAGGGATTTTGCCAAACTGGACAATTAATTCGGGATTCATGTGCTTTATTTGTAAAATTTAGAGCATCAACTTAGGTAGGTTCTTATTTATAGAATAGTGTTCTTTGTTTTCAGTAGTTGTACTATTTAATGTTATGAATGAATTGGAAAGCGGCGTATAGCCATGAAATTGAATTTTTTTTCAATATAGCCTTTTAGATAAAAGTATTTCCCAAAATGACTCAAACTGAAAAGTATTTCCCTAAATGTACCTTTTGTGAAAAATCGTAGTTGCCAACTGCGATTCTTCATTTTTACGAAATTATGAAAAATTATTAAAAAAAAAATTTTACCAAAAATCGCAGTTAGCAACTGCGCTTTTTGGTAAAATTTTTTTTATTTTTTTTTATTTTTTTTTGGTTTTTTTTTTATAAAATGGCTTGAGTTTTGTAATTATTTGATATTTATATTAGTAATAGTATTTTAAATGAAATGTTTGTCTTCTATTTCAGTATAAGTATGACATTGTGTTATCTCTTATATTTATAAATAATAAATCAAGTGTCTCCTGCATTCTTATCAAGCATGTTTATATATAATCAGGTAAAATATATTTGTGCCCAAGACATTCATGTATTGTTCAAGTATTGCTATTGGAGTATAATTATATTGCTAGAGTGTGACCCATTTTTTTCTGTGTTAATAATGTTTATTTGAGATGCTTTCTGGCACTATGTTTGTAACGATCCATGCAAAAAGATAATACCACCCATCTACATAGTAAAAGATAACATAATAAGTTAATTATTTAAATTTGCATACCACCCATCTACATAATAAAAAGTCGCACATATCTTCTTTTTCAGCAAGCATTTTACGTCACTTAACTTTCACCTATTTGTGCGATTTTTGGTTTATCAAGGCAATTTCGTTACAATAAAAAAAAAACCAAAAAAAATAAAAAAATTTACCTAACTGCGATTTTTGGTAAATTTTTTTTTATTTTATTTTTCATAATTTCGTAAAAATGCAGAATCGCAGTTGGCAACTGCGATTTTCATAAAAGGTACATTTAGGGAAATACTTTTCAGTTTGAGTCATTTTGGGAAATACTTTTATCTAAAAGGCTATATTGGGAAAAAAATTCAATTTAATGGCTATACGCCGCTTTCTAATTCATTCATAACATTAAATAGTACAACTATTGAAAACAAAGAACACTATTCTATAAATAAGAACTTACCTAAGTTGATGCTCTAAATTTTACAAATAAAGCACATGAATCCCCGAATTAATTGTCCAGTTTGGCAAAATCCCTAAATTAATTGTTCAGTGTGGCAAAATTCTCAAATTAATTGTCCAGTTTGGCAAAATCCCTAAATTAATTGTTCAATGTGGTAAAATTCTCAAATTAATTGTCCAATGGGCAATTATGCAATTTTTGGCAAATTGTGGACTATAATTGCAGTCAAGTGGACTAAATTTGCGGGTATAGAAAAGTTATAGGACGTATCTTGCATGCTGAAAAATTTAGTGTCCTGATTTTGCCGACTTGTGAAAGTTAAGGGACGTAAAATGCTTGCTGAAAAATTAAGTGTCCTGATTTCGCGGACAAGTGGAAACTTAAGGGACTAAAAATGCTTGCCGAATATTTAAATGTCCTACTTTTGCGGATTTGTGAAACTTATGGGACTAAAAATGCTTGCCGGAGATTTAAATGTCCTAATTTTGCAGACTTACGAAACTTATGGGACTAAAAATGCTTGCCGGAGATTTAAGTGTCCTACTTTTGCGGACTAGTAAAACTTAAGGGATTAAAAATGCTATTTTGCCATTGTAGACATATTGTAGGGAAATTTTTTTGCGTTACAAATGCACTTGTAACGAGCGAACAATATTCGTTACAATTACTTCTAACGACCAAGTTTTTGGGACGAGAAAATGCGACGAAAACTGTCTCTTCAGAAAGTTTTTGTAACAAATAAGGCACATATTGTAACAAATTTTGTCCTTTCAGAAAGTGCATTATCTTGTAGTTAATTCATGATAGTCGAATGAGATTGGGCGATAATTACACCTAACCTCAGAAAGCTCCCTGTTAGTTATTAGTCTTTTTTAATAGTATTGATTAGTTTTCTTGACATAATAAGTACATTGGCTCATTGGTTTGGGTGATGTAATAATATGAACAAGGTCCAAAGTTCGTAAACCATGAGATCTACTTCCTTATTCGTTTATACTTTGTAGTTTTTTATCTTTCTTAACAGTTTGGTGTTAGTTTTCTGACGAAATGGACAAACCCAAAAATAAGTTTTTTATATGTGCTCTTTTCATGCACTTTTCTTTTATAGGAGTATATTTTATTGTTGGGAAACTCTGTAATTGCAGTGTATATTATCTTATTTGAGCTACTTAATATATAGATTGAGATTATCCCAAGTGATTTTTTTGTAATAACTCTGTATTATATCTTTGAGTTATGCTAATAAAATATTCTTTTACATATTACTTTTTGTAACTTGTAATAAATTTAATTGTAAGGTAGTTATATATCCTGAAATTAAAGACTATAATAAATTTGGTTATGTGTGAGGACATCAATTTGTCCTAAATTATTATTTATAACGAAATTATTACTAAAACTATTCAATAAATAATATTGCAAATTCAAGTGTTTGTAAGGACAAGCATATTTTGTAAGGATGGTTACTAACTCTTGTGAGGACAATTTATTACTAATTATAGACATATTGTAGGGAATTTTTTTTGCGTTACAAATGCACTTGTAACGAGCGAACAATATTTGTTACAATAACTTCTAGCGATCATGTTTTTGGGACAAGAAAAGGCGATGGAAAATATCTTTACATAAAGTTTTTGTAACGAATAAGGCACATCTTGTAACAAACTCTGTCCTTACAAAAAGTGCATTATCTTGTAATTAATTTATGATAGTCGAAGGGGATTGGACGATAACAGATTGCTAGCTAGTGCCGAAGTATGGGAAATGCTTCTTAAGGTAATTCATTCACCAATGTTTTTATTAATGTGTCAGATAAAAATTAAAATTATCTACATTGAAATGTTGTATTTATTTTATTTTCGTGCAGCAGGAAATGCAATTCAAATGGTGGGCGAAGATGTACCGTAATCAAGGTGAAATATATTGGCGGGAACTAAACATCATTTTTTCGGCAGTCCACCCACCTCAACCAAGAAATACTGTTGTGGAGCAGATTTAAGCCGACAGAGTCGTGGGTGAAGATGAAATTAAGGAAGGTGAGAAAGAAAATGAGGAACCAGATGTGACATCTGAAGGAGGAGAACATTATCCGAGTAGTGGACCAAGTGATGAGGAACTTTAAATTATATTTCTGAAACTGTTGAAATGCAAACTCATTTGTATTAGTAGTATTACTTTTAAACTAATAAATATTTTTATTGGCAAAATTTTATTTCTTTTTTATATAAATTTTCATACATGCATGATTTCTTAAAATTTATGAGGATTGAAGCCTATTTTATTGTAGTTGCAAATTCAATTTTTAAACAGACAATTTCTTCGAAATAACGATCGACTCGGTTTTTTTTTTTTTTTTAAATTATGGACAAAATATCAAATTATGGAGGACTTTGTCTCACATAACCATCTAATAGACAATTTTTTCGAAATAACGACTGACTCATATTTTTCTTTTTGAAATTATGGACAAAATATCAAATTACGGAGGACATGGTCTCACAGAACCATCTAATAGACAATTTCTTCGAAATAACGACCGACTCGTATTTTTTTTTTTTTTTTGAAACTATGGACAAAATATCAAATTACGGAGGACTTGGTCTCACAGAACCATCTAATAGACAATTTCTTCGAAAGAACGACTTGACTCGTATTTTTTTTAAAATTATGGACAAAATATCAAATTACTTAGGATTTGGTCTCACATAACTATCTAATAGACAATCTCTTTGAAATAATGACCGACTCGTATTTTTTTTTTTTTGAAATTATGGATAAAATATCAAATTACGGAGGACTTGGTCTCACGGAACCATCTAATAGACAATTTCTTCAAAATAACCACCGACTCGTATTTCTTTTTTAAATTGTGGACAAAATATTAAATTACGGAGGACTTGGTCTCACAGAACCATCTAATAGACAATTTCTTCGAAATAACGACTGCCTCGTATTTTTTTGAAATTATGAGAAAATATCAAATTACGGAGGACTTGGTCTCACAGAACCATCTAATAGACAATTTCTTGGAAATAACGACCGACTCGTACTTTTTTTTGAAATTATGAACAAAATATCAAATTACGGAGGACTTGGTTTCACAGAACCATCTAATAGACAATTTCTTCGAAATAACGACTGATTCGTAATTCGTATTTTTTTTGAAATTATGGACAAAATATCAAATTACGGAGGACTTGGTTTCACAGAACCATCTAATAGACAATAATTACGGATGACTTGGTCTCTCATAACCATCTAATAGACAATTTTTTCGAAATGACGACCGACTCGTATTTTTTTTGAAATTATGAACAAAATATCAAATTACGGAGGACTTGGTCTCACAAAACCATCTAATAGACAATTTCTTCGAAATAACGATCGACTCGCATTTTTTTTTTAAATTATGGAAAAAAATATTAAATTACGGAGGCGATGACTAGTCTCGCCGCGGTGAGCTATGGGCAGAGAGTTCAAAAACTCTTCGCCTCATTCTCGCCGCGGCGAGTTAAAGGTTCACCGCGGCGAGGACTTTGCAGAAAGTTTGTTAACTTTCTGCCAGTGTCTCACCACGGTGAGGGTAACACTCACCGCCGCGAGTGTAACAGTTTAAAATTTTGAACAACCCGTCTGGCCGCGGTGAGGTTCAAGCTCACCGCTGCGAGACAAGAAGCATAAGTAAACAACTTATGCTTTCTTCAACTCATGATTTCATCTCGTCCAAACCCTCTACGCAAATCCCCCTTATTCAAAAAAAATTACATTACAATTTTTTTTCTTCAAATTGGAAAAATTCGTTCACAATCACACCTCTCACCACTTAAACAACATCCACACAACAAATTCAATCCCTAACCTCGAAAATCCACCCTAAATCAAACAAACCTAAATTCCCACCAAGTTCTCGATTTATATTGCATTCTCAGATTTTGGCGATTATTGAGGTAAAAATAGCTTACTCTACTTGTTTGTCATGATTGTTGTTGGTTGGATTGGATTGATAGGGTTCATTGCTTGATATAGATAGTTTTCAATTTGGTATGCCAAGTGTTCGATAAATTACCTGTGAGAATAATTTGTTTTCTTTGTTAGCTTTTGGTTTTGGATATCTATTGATATTTGTTTGAGGAAGTTGTAGTGTGGTTGTGACTTAAGTTTGGGGGGAAATTCTTGCACTTTTATTTGGAATAAAAAACTGGATCAAAGTTCGAATATGAAAAAAAATCAAAAGGAGCAAGTTCTAGTGAACCTCCTAAGAGCAAGAGGGAAGCAAAGGGGAAGAAAAAGGTAGTCGAGGAGGAGTACGAAACCACATATTCTTATCTAAGCCGGCATCGGATGCATATACGGAGGATAAAGGTTGGTCGTTTGTCTCCAAGAGATTTGTTACATATGAAAGGGAGGCCATTCCGTATATGTATGAGCAGATTGAAGCAAGAGGTTGGACCGAATTCTTGAAACGACCACCTCGTGAGACTTTCGCCGGCGAAATTGTTAGGGAATTTTATGCCAACGCCGGTTGGAATATGGATGACAAAGTCACAAGTGTGAGGGGCATGGAGGTCAAATTCGATCCGGACACTATTAATGCCTACTACAAGATCGAATGGCATGGGAATCAGGATGATGAGCTCGAAGAATTATTCAACGACGATGATATAACTATGGATGAAATGAAAGAGTCCTGAACCGTTGTTGAAGGTATTCCGAAGGTTGCACATAACCGTTTGACTCAAGAAGCGAAAGCTTGGCCCTTGGTCTTGCTAGCTCACTTCCGTCCGGCCAAATACAACACCTTTTACGGTGAGAATCGCATCGCCTTGCTATATGCACTCACCCGAGGGGTTACAATAAATGTTGGTCGAATTATAAATGAAGTGCTTGAGGAAACAACTTCAAGAAAGAAAGCTAACATTAGAAGCTTCGTGTTTACGCACCTCATTGATGGCTTGTGTAGAAATGCCGGGGTCGACTTCAGGGAGATTAGCGAAGAAATTAAGTTGACTGGCTCGAGCAACACCCATACTCTTTGCAAGACATTGAAGCTAGAATACAGAAGTCCTTACCCCGGTAAAGTCTACTCATTCAGTAAGCCAGATCAAGAGGGTCAAGAAGGTCAACAGGTTCAAGGCGATCAACAAGGTGAGCAAGTGGAAATGCAGCCAAGAATGCCAAGAACACAGGAACAGGCGGATATCCGGGATCAGATTCGTGATTTGACTCAGCTCGTCCAAAACATGAGTGACAAGCAAGATATGTTAGCTCGATTCGTCTATGACATGAGTGACAGGCATGATACAATGTTCCGTGCGGTACTTGTAGATGACCGAGTCAATGCCCTTCAGCAACCTGCTCTTCCTAGGCGAATAAAATTGCCACCGCAGTCGCAAGGAGATCAAGAGGAAGAGCTGCCTATTGATGAAGATGAGGATCGTGCCCGTAATGCACGAAACCAATAAAGACGGGGGCAACCACGGGATGATTGAGTTATATGATTCATATAAAAGGGATGTTCCCTTCAACTTTATGCAGTCCCGTCGGTTTAAATTGAGCTCGGATGTTTTACTTCTACTTCCGTCTTGTATTGGTATTATTTTTAACTTTTTGGAGATGTTGGCATGTTAACTACTTTTCTGGGATATTTTTTTAGTTAATTTGACTATTTTATTGTTGACAACTTCGATTAATTTACCTTGGGTTTTTTTTATTGTGCGATTAGTTTTGTTATAGAGCTGTCTTTGACTTGTTCCGACTCTATCATTGAACCCAAGTGGAATTTCATTTAGGGAAATCTTGATAATAAGAGCATGAATTACAGAATTGTGATTAAATTCTTGGATGTTGAATATTAGGGTTGGATTTCATAGTATATAGCAAATAATTTCATGTTAAGGTGATTTAGTCTTCTGATATGTTCAGTCTTGAAATTTGAACTCAAATGTGCTTGCTTGAACTTTTGTTTTATCTTATTCTTCTCCTGCAGTTAGTTACTAGATTATTTTTGTATTGTTGATTGATGGCCTATTGTCCTCTACACTTCGACTTCAGATTTTCATTGTCTTCTTCTGAATAATTTTAGCTGGGATTTTGAATTTTGACACCATATTGTACTGAATGTCTTTGAGGTAGTCAATATCAAATCCTTAGTTTTATCCTTAATCTGGTTTGGGAGAACAATGCAACCTTATATGTTGCTAATGTTCTGCAGTGTTTGGTAAAAGTACTGACTTGGGATTCTATTAAACAGTAAAAAATGGCTATATATAGCTGCTTATGTGAAAGTGGTTCTTGGTCAATTTGCCTTTGTCTATATTTTGAGTACTATCTTCATTTTTTCCTTATTTTTTTTTTCCTAAAGTGGTCTTTTTATATGAAAGGCGGTTTTTTTATATTTTTTAGAAGTAAAATCATTCAATTCGTAAATTCGCGGAACATAGGGGTCAATTTGCAAATTTGTCAAAGTCAATTATTATCAAAATTGGGGGGTAAAGCGGTCTTTTTATATGAAAGGCGGTTTTTTTATATTTTTATAGAAGCAAGATAATTCAATTCATAAAATCGCAAAATATAGGGGTCAAATTGCAAAATTGTCAAAGTCAATTATTATCAAAATTGGGTTAAAGCGGTCTTTTTATATTAAAGGAGGTTTTTTTATATTTTTTTAGAAGCAAAATAATTCAATTCGTAAAATCGCGGAACATAGAGGTCAATTTGCAAAATTGTCAAAGTCAATTATTATCAAAATTGGGTGTAAATCGGTCTTTTTATATGAAAGCATATTTTTTTATATTTTTTTAGAAGCAAAATAATTCAATTCGTAAAATCACGGAACATAGGGGTCAATTTGCAAAATTGTCAAAATCAATTAATAAATTCGGGGGTAAAGTGGTCATTTTATATAATGACCGATATTTATTTTTTTTATAAGAAAATTAATTGAAAGGGTAAATAAGGTATATTGTAATTTAATTAAAGTCAATAGTTACAAATTCATTTTGACCAAATTACATAATCAACGATCCAGATCAATCTGAGCCAAATGAACGACATGATGAGGTTTCTCGCATGTGAGGGCGTAACTCACATGCCCACAACCTAGAAAAACCCTACTTTTCTTGACAAAATGGACAACAAAAAAAAAAAAAAATTATATGTGCACTTTTCTTATATATATTTTGTTGTTGGGCTCTGTAATTGCAGTGTATATTATCTTATTTGAGCTACTTAATATATATATATATATATATATATATATATATATATATATATATATATATATATATATATATATATAGTGAAATTAAAGAATATTATAAATTTGGTTATTTGTGAGGACATCAATTTGTCCTAAGTTATTATTTGTAACGAAATTATTACTAAAACTATTCAATAAAGAATATTGCAAATTCAATTATTTGTAAGGAAAAGCATATTTTGTAAGGATGGTTGCTAGCTCTTGTGAGAATAATTTCCTTACTAATTATAGACATATTGTAGGGAAATTTTTTTGCATTTCAAATGCACTTGTAACGGGCTAACATTATTCGTTACAATAACTTCTAGCGACCAGGTTTTTGGGACGAGGAAAGGCAACGAAAACTGTCTTTACAAAAAGTTTTTGTAACGAATAAGGCACATATTGTAACGAATTTTGTCCAGGAGCGAACCACCTAAGGGGCCAGGGGGCGGCCGCCCCCCCAAGAATCATCCGTATTAAGTTTATATATCAAATATTATCGCAAATATTGATAAAGAAGATATAATGGTCCAATCGCTATTGTATTGCAGTAGTGCCAAGTTGGTTCAGGTTCGATGTATGATAGTCACTTCCGTTATTTTTAATATGTTTTGCTATTTTCCTTCTACTGTATTATATGGTTTACGCTATTTTTGTTTCTTTTAAATGTTTTATGCTAGATTAATTTTTCATTCTTTTAACTGCTTCATTCAAATAAATATTTTTTAGCTAGACTAACATATTACCCTGAATTGAAAATGTAAATATATTATGATAAAAATATTTAATTTTCACAAATGCACTCAAGAACAATAAAAGCGGTAAAAAAAAGGAATTTTAATATTAATTTTGATACTTTTATAGCCATTTTTTCCTTCACATAATTGAATTTATGTTATAAAATGCTTCTATGTTTGATTAATTCCTTAAATAATTTGTTTAATGGATTCTTAAATAAAATTAGCACTATATTTTTTCACCTTTTATTGAATAAAAAGACATCATTACTTTATTTCATTTTATCACGACATAAAAATGTTAATAAGTTTGCTATTAAAAAAATCTCGCCCCCCCCCCTCCCCAATTCGAAACCCTCTAGTTCCACCCCTAATTTTGTCCTTACAGAAAGTGCATTATCTTGTAATTAATTCATGATAGTCGAAGGGGATTGGACGATAATTACACCTAACCTCAAGGAGCTCCCTGTTAGTTATTAGTCTTTTTTAATAGTATTAATTAGTTTTCTTGACATAATAAGTACATTGACTCATTGGTTTGGGTGATGTAATAATATGAACAAGGTCCAAAGTTCGTAAACCATGAGATCTACTTCCTTATTCGTTTGTACTTTATAGTTTTTTTTCTTTCTTAACCGTTATGGTATTAGTTTTCTTGACAAAATGGACAAACCAAAAAATACGTCTTTATATGTGCACTTTTCGTGCACTTTTCTTATATATATCTTGTTTTTGGGCAACTCTGTAATTGCAGTGTATATTATCTTTTTTGAGCTACTTAATATATAGATTGAGATTATCCCAAGTGATTTTGTTGTAATAACTCTGTATTATATCTTTGAGTTATACTAATAAAATATTCTTTTACGTATTACCTTTTGTAACTTGTAATATATTTAGTTGTAATGTAGTTTATATATTTATATATATATATATATATATATATATTGAAATTAAAGAATATTATAAATTTGGTTATTTGTGAGGACATCAATTTGTCCTAAATTATTATTTATAACGAAGTTATTACTAAAATGATTCAATAAAGAATATTGCAAATTCAACTGTTTGTAAGGACAAGCATATTTTGTAAGGATGGTTGCTAACTTTTGTGAGAACAATTTCCTTACTAATTGTAGACATATTGTAGGGAAATTTTTTTGCGTTACAAATGCACTTGTAACGAGCGAACAATATTCGTTACAATAATTTCTAGCGACCAGGTTTTTGGGATGAGAAAAGGCGACAAAAACTATCTTTACAGAAAGTTTTTGTAACGAATAAGGCACATATCTTAACAAATTTTGTCCTTACAGAAAGTGTATTATCTTGTAGTTAATTCATGATAGTCGAAGGGGTAACGATAATTACACCTAATAGGGAACTCCATGTTAGTTATTAGTCTTTTTTAATAGTATTAATTAGTTTTCTTGACATGTACATTGACTCATTGGTTTGGATGATGTAATAATATGAACAAGGTCCAAAGTTCGCAAACCATGATATCTACTTCCTATTCATTTGTATTTTATAGAACAGTTAGTATTAGTTTTCTTGACAAAATGTACTAACCAAAAAATAATTCATTTTTTCTTTTTTTGATAATTAAGACTATAATTTTTTACTACAAAATAATACAAAAAATTAAACCAGCTTACAAGAGAATCCCCTCATAAAAAACAGAAATAGAAATATTACATGCATTGCTAGTTTATAGCATGACCCTTTTTTGAAAGGGTCCATATCCAATAAATCAAATAAATTTCAAAGAATAATCTTGCCAAGTGAAATAAAAAAATGAAAGCTTATTCTACTATTTTATTATAAATTCACGACTTCAATGAGTTTTCTGTGCAGTTAAATTACAAATTGTAAGCTAGTGTATTACTCTATTTATATAAATTTTTTAGATCTAAATAATTCTAGTAAATTTAGGAGGTTGAACGCCAAAAAAAAAATCAACCAAGACAAAGTTTTAACTTGATTCTAAAAGCTCTCATGGCTTGCTCTAAAAAGAGAGTGTAAGAGAGAACTTGGTGCGAAACTCGACCGGAGTCGAATCAGGTTGGAGGGAAATTCCTAGCATAAAACCTCAATAATATGGCCCCTCTGCAAATCAAAAATTTATCATCAATTTCCAATGGAATGTCAAACATCTACAAAATCGATGATCCTTTAGGCTATGTTTGATTCATGAATTTCAGTGAGTAAAACGCTAAGATAAATGGTCTATCTTGCATTCAATGATACATTGAGTTTCATTTTTTGTTATTTTTTGCATTTTAAGTATCATTTTACTCACTTAAATCCATAAACCAAACATAGGCTTAAGAAAAAAAAGAAAAATGAACTGCTAATGCAGAAAGCATGGGCCGCATTTAACATACCATTGTCATCATCTGCCATATTGTAATCATCTTCATCATCGTCAAAATCTTCACCCTGCAAAATTGCAAAAATATTAATAGCCGTGTAACCATGATATCTTCACCAAAATATTCAGAATATCAATGGGAACTTGAATATTTCGATTTTACAATGTAAGTCATTTAAAGAGCTAATGCCAATTTATCTCCATGTGATATTCATAATGTTCAATTTATCCCCATGCGATTTGAATAAGAGCACTTTAACCCCCCGTGAAAATTTTAATGGAGCAATTTACCTCCTTCAACCGAAGAGTGCGCATGAAGGTGTTTTTGTAACACATGGGGGTAATGTGCAACATTTATTATAACACAGGGGGGTAAAGTGCGATATATCATAACATGGGTAAATTGCCACATTTATCATATCATAAGGGGGTAAAATGCCACATATAAGAGAGGTAGTTTGTCAATTCTTATATTTTTTAAGTTTAAAGATGTCAGGGAGGCAATGTGAAACTTCAATAAGGACTCGCGGTTTTTTTTTTTTTTTTTTTGGGGGGGGGGGGGGTGTTGAACGCTCTTTTTCAAATCACAAAGGGGTAAATCGAAAATTATGCATATCACAAGGGCGTAAATTTCCGTTAACTCGTCATTTAAATCCTGTATGATTCATTTTAGATGAAAGCCTTGAAATACGAAATAACAGAAGAACAAAGGGACATTTACTCGTATAAAAATCGTATACATGAAGGGACAAAAAAAAGTAGATTGAAATGTTTGCAATTGAACATCAGAAGTTTGTAGCTTACCTGCCCGTAATCACCATCATCAGAGTATTCCCCTCCTTCCTCTTCATCTTCTTCTTCATTATTTTCTTCCTCGTTTTCATTATCTTTTTCTTTCTTTTCCTTTCCTTCTTGGCCCTGTACGTTTTTTTTAATTTGAAGAGATAAAAAACATAATCAAGTAAAAAATATGCTTCAAACAGAATAATTTTAAAAAACCTAAGAATAAAGTATTATTTGGAAGGTGTGAATTTTTTACTTCATATTTCTGTTCGAGCTTCTCAAAGAGATCCATCTTCGAGTCTGTCATTTGAACACGTCCATCAACTCATAAGATTAATGTATAAATAACTCATTATGAATACAAATTAACTTCAATTACACATGCTTTTTTCTTTTTCTTTTTAACTTCCCAAAAAAAAATTTGAGACATTACTGAAATTAAAGAACCTTGAAAAAAGGTATCTGCATTGAAGATATATGTATAATTCATCCCAATACTTTATGCAAACAAATCTATTTTCCAAACTTAAATGACAACCCATAACCACTGCTGAAAACTACAGAACAAGAATTTAAAATACTTAAATCACCAATAATTGATCTGGCTTTTGCTAACAATCGAAATAGAAACTAAAAATAAGAATATAACCATCAATAAAACCATTTAAATAAGAATATGATTTGTTTGTATACCTGAGTCTGGGTTCCATCGTACTCTTTTAACGACTTGTTTCTCCATCTCGCCTGTTTCAATTCATGACGCCAAAATATTAAGGCACAGAGAGATAATAACTTAATGACATATATGTTCTCTTAAGACTGTTAATTATTCTCAAAATAGATGTAACCGTAAACCTCTAATCGCAAGTTCGGCAGGAATATGATCAGTATCCAACTTTATGAAGTGCCAGAGTGGTGGCTTGGCCTTTGTTGCTTGCAAATTCCTGTCGGAATACCTTTCTATGTCTAATTTTTGTACTTCTGCAAGCACAAGTTAGGACATATATGAGATCAAACTGTTCACCAGCGTGTAGATTAGTGGAATTAAAATCGTTCCAGAAACAAACTTAAGAAATTCAATTTCATTCAGAACATCTTCAGTTCTGATGAACCTTCCTCAATCAACGTGTTATATGTGTGACTGTTTAGTTTAATCATGTATAAGATGAAGGTACATTATATAAGCAACTCTACTCAATATTTTTCAACTGGTCATAATACAAACTCAAACCTTTCCTCAACGAAGACTTTCTGATCAAACTTGGATTACCTAATAAAAGAGGGAAATGCCATATATATTTCGAGCGAGTTAATGGCAATTTACACCGCTGTAATATTCATAATGTTGAAGATACCCCCCTGTGATTTGATAAAGAGCGCTTTACCTCCTATGATCTTATAAAGTCTCACACTGCCTCCCTGGAATTTTTAAACTTGAAAAAGATACGAATTGACAAAAAAACCCTCTTATATGTGGCACTTTACCCCCTAGTGTTATGATAAATGTGGCACTTACCCCCCTGTGTTATGATAAATGTGGCACTTTGCCCCCCTGTGTTATGATAAATGTGTTGCACATTACCACCATATGTTACAAAAACACTTTTCATGCCCACTCTCAATTTCGGAGAGTGAGTTACACTCGCCAGTTGAAGGAGGTAAATTGCTCCTTTAAAATTTTCACAGGAGGTAAAGTGCTCTTTTTCAAATCACAGGAGGGGGAATCGGCATTAGCTCTATGTAGAGCATTTACAGTCTTCTATATATTTTGTCCAAATGAAATAGCTAGCTACTTACATGTTTCATCTTATATTAATGCTGCTTGTAACCTGGGATTAGTTTTGCACAGGTGAGTCCTTAAAGTTTTCAAACTTGAACTACAGTTAAGAAATTTAAATTGGAAACCATCACACTCTCGGGTTCATTTAAATTATGCGAACTTAAAGAATGTAATACCAAATAGGCGATCTCCTATCCTATGTCGGGCTCCGATCCGTCAGCCTCAATCCCTTTCTTCCTAACCAAATTCAATAACTTCAATTGCCCCAAGTTTCTATTCATCCTAATTAGTATTACATTCTTAATTTATTCTGTGCATCTTCTCTCTGTGAAATTAATTTTTGCTGGATAAACTAAATCAAAAGAGTTATTTGCAATCATGTTGGTTTACAAGAATCTTATATCTGGTAAGTTTTTCCCTTGCCTGTACTTATCATATTTACGAATTACATATGTAGAGTACTTAATTTTCTAGACTTGTGCATAGACTAATTATTATAGTGATATGTTAATTTCTATGCGTGAAATCCAGGATTGATTTTAAATAGTAGTACTTGATTAGCAAACTACTATATATATGCCTGTTTTAGTGTCTGTATTAGTGAATTTCATAACGAAGAAACAAGATATTGTTCGATTTTCCAAAAATAACTGAATTGAACCTTTGACCAGTTAAAGCTACCCCCTACCCATACCCTCACAAATATTAGTTGCTGTGATGGTATATATGTTGAACAATCTCAATTATCGTTCAAATAGAATAGGCTTGATCTATTTTCTATCACAAAATTATTCAATAATCGAGGTTGGCTTTTTGCTAAACATATATATAGTCTAATATGTATGTATGTATGTTCCTGATTATGCAATTATGTGATGCTTTTGGTTGGGGTGTCTAATTAAGCAACCCTAGTACTCTCCCCTGCTTATATACAGTTCATCTGTTGATGTTCATTTAATATTAATTACACCAAATATACTTTAATCTTCAGGCTATGAGCTTCTTTTTTATTCGTTTCCCTATAACGAAATCGAGAATGGGATGTTGTGGGAAGTAGAAGGGAATATATTGTGTTGTATATATAACTATTACGGGAAAATTCTAATATAGAGGTTTCCTACATCAATTTTGTAGAACTTGCGATTTGACATTAAGGGATTATGATAGACTAAAATTCTTAGGTTTAAAAAAATGGTGTTGGATGAAAAGATGGAATTTTTCTCCTAAAACAATTAGTGTCATAAAATAGTCAAAAAATGTATGATTTAGGACCAAATTTGCTACCTCATATTACAGGACCTGCTTTGCTAACTCCCCAAGATTGCCACCTCATATGCTCACACTAATATATGATATGCTATTTATAAAACACCAAAAAACTGTTCTTTCAAATTAGAGACTAAGAGAATTCAAAAAGATAAAGAAAAAGATAACTTACTCTCAGTGCGTTGGCTTCTATCTTCATAAAAATAAGGAGAGGAGTTCCAATACTTCTGCAGATTAGAAGACCACTTGATTAACTGTATACAAGCAGTTGAATATTCTGCTTTGCCCAATCCCTCAATTTCCTAGAATGAAACAAATCTTCTTCACTTAATCAAACCTAATTCCACCAAAAAACATAGGAAGAATCATAAGAATTCAATAAATTTGTTTTACCGGAAACAGTTCAAAGGGCAACTCCTTGGCTGGTGGGCCACGTCCATAGCCACGTCCGCGTCCGCGTCCTCTATACGACATCTTCGGATACAAGTATCCTACTCTCCTTTCTACTTGGTGTTAGGTAAATTTATGTACTTTTTCCCCTTTCCTTTTTGAAAAAATAAAATTGGATTGATCTGTATTATGTACTTGTCAATGGTATACAAACTGTAGGAAATAATTGGGCCAGGTCAATAGTGGGCTGCTGATTTAATCTACAAAGTTAAGGTTGATAAGAATTTTTTATCAACTTATTCATAATTATAAAAAGCTAAAAAATTGTTCAACAGATATACAAAAATTAGCATAACAATCAGGAAAAAAGTTGTTGATTAAGGTAATGTTATTGAGCCCAATTTATAAACATCCATAAGGTGGCATGGAAGAACCAAACTAAATGAATCACAATTTTAAATAATGTTATAATTTATAAGCAATTTATAAAGTGCTTAATTACTCATTGCTAATAAGCTTTATCTAATCAGTTACACAAGAAACCAATCAATTATTAAAAAATAAAAAATTTGACAGAATTCCTGACTTATATTAATATACAATTTGGCAGCGTTTGGTTGCGCAGTAAGATAGCCAAAATTTGCACTTGAGGTTATAATATTATTCAGGTCCACTAAATTATCATGCGTTTATTTTAAATATGGTCTAACAGAGGGTAATAAATTAGTCCACTTTTGTGTTTGGTTAGATTAATTCCTGCAAAGATATGTCTTATTGTCAAACTTGCCCCTAATAGAAAGAAAAGACTTTGTCCAACAAAATTTTGAGCTGTGCACTTATTTTTCATTTTTTTTCTTTGACAACCTATAAATTGTAAACAAAATTTTTGGTACTGAGACAGACTAAAAACAACCTCTCTATATCGACTAACATAAAACTAACTTGAAAACAAAGTTACAGATCGAACAAATGAGCACAGACAGAAACAGTATCCCTGAACATTTGCTAAAGGCAAAGCTTTTAGAAAAATGCATGGAAAAGAAAAGGCTCTCAGAACAACACTTAAAATCAAAAGCTATAATAATGCTCTCAGACATATATATGATGGGGGTGTATTGAATGAATTCAAAACTAACAAAATTTATTTCATGACACTCCAAACTTGTCCCTAACAAAGTTCAACACCACGCAGTGAATCTACGATATTTTTGCATGGCGGAGCATGTGCAGCTCACCAGTGAAATAAACCTAGAGAAAAGGTGATTGAACAAGGAAGAAAGAAAAATCGAGCTAAGAAATAAGATTTACAAAGCCTTAATTGTGCTCTAGCTCTTGTAACAAAAAGAATTAAACATCAAAACACCTTCAATATTTTTTCATGAGAAAAAAACACCTTCAATATTTTTTCATGAGAAAAAAACACCTTCACTTAAATTGATAATAAATATTTGAACTATCCAATGACCAGTCCTATATCTCTTTAAGGAAACACAGCAGTATCTAAGATGATCCTTTCAGGTAGTTATCATATAGGTTATGGAAAATTTTAGGTGTAGAAGTTATCATATAGATTACGGAAGTTATAATATTGGAATTTAAGGTTCAAATTAAGGACATATTGTAACTATCTCATGCCCCTGCTATTCGAACTATCTTAGTAAAACCGCCAACTTCTTCTACATTCTCAAGTGCATGGAAAATGAATCCCAGTAACAGAGCCAACAATCATGCATGTATGTTCAGGTGTTGAACAGATCAAGACCCCTTGACAACAACCATAAAAAGGTAGTCTAAGTTTTGAAATGAAATTACTTTAATGAAATAATGTGAATACACCAGCCTGTCAATTAAGTGTGTTCAAATTTTTTATCCCAGATATTCGACGAATAAGTACTAGATTATATAAATTGTGCTAAGAATTACCGATATTTGTTGCAAGAGAAAATATTCCCCAAGTCACACAGATATCCTCAAAATTCATCGGAAACAAAAAAAAGTATGCAGAGTGTAACCTTATATTCGGTAAGAGCAAAATATTCCCCAATTCACACAGATAACCCCAAAGTTCCATTGGGAAAGAAGTATGCGGGGTGCTCAGTATAATTATTTCAACAAAGTCAGATTAACTTGAATAAAAAACAATACTAGAGTTTTAAAGTAGAGCTATCTCCACACAAAAAATGAACCAAGATTTAAAATTTACTCACCGAAATCTAAGATTTTTACCCAAAAGTCCAAAACAAGGGTCTTCACGCTGATTTTAAATCAGCAAAAAATAAACCAAAATAATGAAATAAATGTGAACCCGAAAACGTAAATTTATTTGGATGTTATCATGTTCAAAACTAACGGTATGGATAAGGCTTGGACGTTTACTGTTTTTCTTTCTTTGAATATTCAGACAATTTTGTCACTTAATTATACTCCAGTTCATCAACATTTGAGAAGTTATGTAGAATCATTTGCAGACATTATATTTTTTTATAGTATTACATTCCAATTTTCCTCTAAATTTCACATCAAAAGCCAACGAAATTGCATAGGTTGCTAATTTATATAAGCACGAACCACAACAAACATATCCACAATAGGTAAAATACATATGATCCAGAGTAGGGCAGTGCAAACGGTAAAACCTAACCGAACAGTACCGAATTTCGGTATACTGGCTGGTTCGGTATTCTGGAATCTCGTACCATTTGCCAAACCGAGAATTTCGGTTCGGTAAATTACCGATTCGGTAAGGTTCGGTTTGATCCAGTACAAAAAATTTGGGCCTCTTACTTTTCTGAAAAAAAATCTACCACTTTGAATTGGGGTTTTAAGATTAATTAACTTTTTAACAAAAAAAAGGAATAAAATTGGGGTTTTTAAATTTGAATTGTACCTCTTTAAATTACTAATCTGGGTCGAAAGAGAGAGACGGCGGAGCAGGAGGTTGCGGCGGACGGCGGACGGCGGACGGCGGTGCGGTGATGGTGGTGCGGCGGCGGGGGTGGGGGTGGTGGCTAGGGATTGATTTTGAATTGAGGCAGATTGTGAGTAAGTACCTCTGTAACTTACTTATCTGGGCCGAGAGAGAGATGGCGGAGCAGGAGGTTGTGGCGGTACGGCGGTACGGCGGCGCTCGTGGTGGTGGTAGTTAGGGATTGATTTGAATTGAAGAAGATTGTGGGTTTTGCTTAAGTCTAAAAAAGCAGATAAAGTTACTGAAAATTCAAATCAAATTAGGGCTAATTTGATACTGTTAAGGCTGTCAATGAATCGGATCGGGTTTCTACCCGGATCCGAATCCGATTTCCACTTGTACTAACTTCTAACCTGGCCGGTCCGATATCACTCGGATTATTCAAAACTACAACCGGATCTATTAAAATCTCAAAAAAAAAAAGAAAATTGCTTCCTTTTCCCACTTACAGATCTCGTTATCTTTGAAATTCTATGCAATCCAATTGTTTTATGGGAGCATTAAAATTTAAAAGGTTTTGTGGATGACTGAGTACGGATTTTCGTCATTTAAGGCATGAATTATGTGATCATATATATGTTTTATATATTCTGGCCAAACCGGTCAAAAATGGGTCAATTTATTAGCATTTTTAATGAAACATTTTAGGTTCGTTTTTAATAAAATTAAGGTTTTGAAGGATGACAAATGCTTTTATTTCTACATTGACTAAGATAATGCGTATATAAATAAGACATGTTATATTCATGGATCAAAATTTCCATCTTTTCCATTGAAAATATCGAAAAGTTTCCGTTTTTGAATCAAACGAAACGAAAACAAGATGTAATTTCGAAACTATTTATTTGCCTTAAACTTTGTTATTTTCCTAAATTTAGTAACTTTTTTAACAAATTTTCCTTAGTGTTTTCGAAATATTTTCGAATAGTCTCGAAAAATTTTCAATATTTGACTGACCGAAACATACATTTGAACCGAAATTTTGATCCATGGTTATATTCAATATAATGTCATCAGACATAAATTCTTAATAAACCGGATTACTATATATTCATATTCGCTCCATTTATGTTGGACTGCGGATCTTCATAATCGGATCAAATTCATTAATGTATTGTTTGGTTGTAGGGAAATTGAGAGAAAGTGAAGAAAAGTCAGTTTTATTTTCTCTCACTTGTTGTTTAGGTAGCAGGAAAGAATTTTCCTTCAACTAACTTGCAAGAAAATTTTGTGAATAAAAAATTTTCCCACTAATTTGATGGGAAAATCCTAGGAAAATATTGGGGTTTTTTGCACTTTGCACCCCCGAAACATGGAAAATAGGCACTTTGCACCGTCGAAATTTAGATTTAGCACTTTGCACCCTCAAAATATGAAAAATATAGCACTTTGCACCCTCTTTTATTTTCAAGCAAAACTCAAGGGCAAAATAGGTAATTCAATTATAAATCTTTGGCACTTTGCACCACAAAATAAAATTAGCGCTTATCACCCTCGAATTAAGAACAAATCAGCAACTTGCACCCTCGAAACACAAAATTAACACTTAACACCCTCAAATTATTGGGAAAAAAAAAAAAACTCAAGCCCCTCATTTTCTTCGACAAAGTTGACCGTCGGGATGAAAAAAATCTAAGACAAAGTTGAACTTACCAATTTTTACTCACTCAATTGTTGTGCAGAGCACATTTAATTTGTACAAGCTACAATTCATGGCTTGTTAATTTGTTATATGATGTAATCAATCCAAATTCATGGTATTTAATTTGTATATATGTATATAAATGTAGGTTGTTCAATCAAATCAGAAATTTACCTATTTTGCCTTTTTTTTCACCCCGATGGTCAACTTTGCCGGAAAAAATGAGGGGTTTGAGTTTTTTTTTTTTAATTTGAGGTGTTAAGTGTTGATTATGTGTTTCGGGGGTGCAAGTTGCTAATTTGTTCTTAATTCGAGGGTGATAAGTGCTAATTTTATTTTGGGGGTACAAAGTGTCAATTTCTCAAGTTTGGGGAGCAAAGTGATAAATATTTATAATTGAACTACCTATTTTGCCCTTGAATTTTTGCCTGAGGGTGCAAAGTGCTCCATTTTTCATATTTTAAGGGTGCAAAGTGTTAAATCTAAGTTTCGGGGGTGCAAAGTGCAAAAAACTCAAAATATTGGGAAAAATTTAGAGTAAATTGCAAAACACCCCTCGTACTTTGTATAACTATCAAACCTCCTATTTGTGATTTTTTTTACCAAAATCTCCTTTGTGCTTATTTATTATTAGCAAAAAAATATTCTCTCAAGTCACAATAGCAGTTATACCCCCATAAAATATTTCAAAAAATACCCATTTCAGATGCAAACAATCAAAAGAAAATATAATTCTTATCTTGAAACTATGAAAGTGCAGATAGTTTTAAGATACCAAAAGACAATATATAAATTTTAAAATATATTTTACAATTTTAAAAGTATTTATTATTAAACGGAGATATTTATAAAAAAAATAATACTTCTTTTTCTAAACTTTCTTGACAACCAAACATCTGCAAGAAAATAGTTTTCCTGACAATCAAACATGTAGAGGAAAATGACATTCTTTCCCTATTCTTTTTTATTTTCCCTCACTTTCCATACAACCAAACAAGTTATAAATCTCTAATCGAATAAATATGATAATAATCGAAATGAAGTCGGACCGAATTCATATTAAAATCCGCTCCATTGACAAACCCTATTTGATAGTAGTTAATTAAGGGGGAGCTAAGATGGGTTTGAGTTTAATCGATCCAAACCCTGGCCCGTATTCTAGAAAGAGCCCAAGAGGCCAAGACTAATTGGGTATCCAGCCTCTATTTTTATTTTAGGGGTAATAATAATATGTTCATGGATAAAAACTTTTTCACATTTTCGTCCAATATATTGAAAAGTATAGTGGAATCGAAAATGTGTAGTTGCGAAATATTTTATTTTCCTTAAGGCTCCTTTAATTTTCTTAGTTTATTTATTTCTTTACAATGTTTTCTAATGTATACGAAAAGTTTTCGAATTTTTGTTCAATATTTAGCTAACTGAAACCTACACTAAAAAATCAAAATTTTGATTCAAGATTAGTCATAAATAAACTTATTCGAGCTTATTACACAAAATACTCCTTCTTAACCCCAATATTCTCTTACTATATATATATTTTCTTTTTGGAGTATGTCTGCGCCATATGATGTGATATTTTGTTATATAAATGTACAAAATTACAAATGAACATGGAATAATTATTTTCCAAACAAAGATAATAAACATTTTAAATAACAGCCCATTTTCCAAGCAAAACCAAAAAAAGAAAATTATATTAAGCCTTGGCATGAGTTTGAAGTTGGTATACATATGATGATTATTAATGGTGGGTGTTGGGTTTTCATGGTTTGATAAATTCAGTTCCATGATGTTTTACCAAAAAAAAAAAAAATTAATTGTGGGCCAAATCTAAATGTGGATTAAAAACAAAGCCACCTAAAATATAAACCAAATCTGAATGTGGTTCACGCCACGCCAGATACATTCAATGACATAAAACCAAGCTTGCTCATGGATTCCATCCTACAAGCGAATACAGCTTCTTCTTTTTTTTTTTGAGAAACCCAAAGGGTGAAATTCATTAATGAACAATATCATCGAGTACAATATTAAGAATAGATCTTGGAAGATCGACATTAGCAGGAGATATACGATAAGCAACTTTAGCTAGAGCATGAGCCACATAATTATTCTCACGAAAAACATGAGAGACAACAAAAGAATCAAAGCTATAAGACAAGGTTTTAATATCTTCAAAAATATGACCAAGAGGATAAAAGCTAGTGTGGAAGGTGGAACCCGAAATACCATCTATCACTATTTTACAATCTCCTTCAAGTATGATGTCTTCCAACCTTTTGCCCATCCACATTCCAAACTTCGGACCGCAGCCACCGCTTCTGCTGCCTCAGGAACAAGAGGATAATCGAATTTTTCTGTTCCCCAATGTAGACAAGTCCCCAAATGATCGCGGATGATGAATCCAATTCCAAAGTTACCCGACCCGACATAAACTGAAGCATCAAAGTTTATCTTTACAAAGTTGGGTGGCGGTGGGTGCCAATGTGAGGTCACTCTACTTGGAGCAGGACAAAGAGACGCACCATAGGCTGTTCTAAATATGTTATGAAAATTATGAGCATACATGACAAGATCCGCCGGAGAAATGTGCTCCGAGTCCCATAACAGCTTATTCCTTCCAAACCACAACCACCATGCTAAACAAGTAGCCAATCCCAATTCTGTCTCATCCGTTTTGGATTTAAGATGTGAAAACCAGTCAGTAAAGTCAAGAGAGTTACACGAGTATTGAGAGAAAGAAAGCCCAGATAATGCCCAACATTGTCGAGCAAAATTACATGAGAATAAGCAATGAACAGCAGTTTCTTGCTCGCTGCCACAACGCAAGCAAATGTCGTCGTCAGTCAACTTTCGGAAGCGGAGCAGGGCACGGACAGGTAGAGTATCCTTACAGGCTGACCATATGAAGTGCTTAACCTTCGGAGGAGTTTTTAGTGACCAAAGCCAGTCCCAATTAAAGTGGGTAATCGAACTCGAGCTTCCTGTAAGTGAGTTAAGAGCATTGGATTTTAAAGTCCTACTCAATTTATAGGCTGACTTCACTGTAAATCTACCGGATCGTTCGTAATGCCAAATCAACTTATCCAAACAGTTCAATTGACCAAGAGGAATAGAAAGAATCAACTGAGCATCTTCATCTATAAAAATTGCATCAATTAAAGATTTACTCCAGCATCTATTAGTAAAATCGATTAAAGCACTAACCGTGGAATCCTCGGGGAGGGTCATAGGCGGAGTAATAACCTTGAGGGAATGAGGACGTGGCAGCCAATTGTCTCCCCAAATACGTGTGCTAAAACCGTTCCCAATCCTCCAACGAGTGCCTGCCGAGATAAGGTATTTAATCCCCCAAATACTTCTCCAAGTTAAAGATGGGGCTGAACCCAAATGAGCATCCAAAAAATTATCATTCGGAAAGTACCGGGCCTTAAGAATTCGGCTAAGTAGGCTGCCAGGAGAAGAAAGAATACGCCAAGCCTGTTTCGCAAGTAGTGAAGAGTTAAAGCACTCAAGATCTCTAAAGCCCATACCCCCGTCGCGTTTGCTCATACAAAGAGAGTTCCAACTGACCCAATGAATTTTTTTCTTGTCCTTGTCGTCCCACCAGAAACTAGCTATCATTGATTCAATCTCTTTAATCAAATAAATCGGCAACAACTCATAAGATATGATGGAATAGCCTGAATGACAGCTTTTATTAAAACTTCCTTACCAGCTTTCGAAAGAGTTTTGACCCTCAAGCTTTAAAGTCGACTCCAAACCCTCTCCCTGATATAGTCAAACACTTCCCTCTTTGATTTGCCCATCGAAAGAGGCAGTCCAAGATATCTGTCGTGTTTTAGCTCCCTGCGGATAGGTAAAAATTGCAGGATTCTCGAGATTATATCCTCTTCCGTATTCTTTGTAAACACCACGCTAGATTTGTCGAAGTTAATACTTTGTCCCGAGGCTGCTCCGTATGCTTGCAACAAATTACCTACATAAATAGCAGCATCCTCAGAAGCCTGACAAAGAATTAAAGTATCATCGGCGAACAAGAGGTGAGAAACGCTTGGTGCCCCTATACAAATAGAAATGCCCATGAGATGGCCTCTTTTCTCCTCCTGACAAATAAGAGAGCTCAAGCTTTCTGCACAAAATAGAAAGAGATAAGGGGAAAGGGGATCTCCTTGTCGAATACCCCTTTCCGGTTTAACATGCCCAAACTGGGATCCATTGAGAACAAACGAATACTCAACCGAAGAGACACAAATCATAATGAGATCAATAAAGCGAGAATCAAAGCCTAATCGGATCATAACGGCTCTTAAGAACTCCCACTCTACTCTATCATAGGCTTTACTTAAGTCCAGTTTTATGGCCATTTGGCCCCCCTTTTTCCTAGTTTGTCTTTTCATATAATGGGCTGTTTCAAAAGCAACTAGGACGTTATCTGTTATTTGTCTACCCGGAACGAAGGCTGATTGGTATTAAGAAATAACAGAGTTCATGAGGGGTTTAAGGCGGTTGGCTATGGTTTTCGAGGCTAACTTATATATCACATTACAAAGGCCGATTGGGCGGAACTGGGTCATATATTTGGGGTCAGGGCATTTAGGGATAAGAACGATATTTGTTTGATTATACAGCTTATCAAAGTTGCCATTGTTCAAAAAATCAAAAACCCACTTAGTAACATCTTTTCCAATAACAGGCCAAAATTTTTGATAAAATAAAGGGGGAAAACCATCAGGGCCGGGGGATTTAAGGGGATACATAGATAAAAGGGCTCGATATACCTCTTCGGCGGTGTACGGCTGAAGGAGATGCTGATTATCCTCAAAACTCACCCTCGATCTCATAGCACCCAAAACCAAATCAAGCTCTTCATTCGACGGTCGACTCGAGGTGAAAATCGTACTAAAATAATCGACCATGACTTTTTCAATTTCGGAATCCACTTTGCACCAAGTCCCGTCTGTTTTCCTAATACCCCGAATCTCATTCTTCTTCCTACGGCCTGAGGCTCGACTGTGAAAATAGCGGGTATTGCGATCACCCTCTCGCATCCAATGAGCCTTGGACCTTTGTTGCCACATCATTTCTTCTTTATCAAGAAGTTCATCAAGTTGCAAAGATAAATTTTTCTCTTGCTCCTTAGAGTCAGCAGATATCAATCCCGTCTTCAGTTTATGGATATCCTCTCTCAATTTTGCAACCTTTTTTTGAACTCCTCCGAAAGAGGACCCACTCCAAGCCGCCAATTCCAACTGACAAGACTCAAGCTTTTCTGGCACATCGGCTGAACTATTTAACACCGCCCCACCCCAAGAATTTCTAACAACTTCAGAGCACTCTACGTCTTCCAACCACATTGCTTCAAACATAAATTTTCTCTTCTTAGGCCCATGTGGCGTAAATCTTGATTACGCACCCGGATAAGGATAGGTGAATGGTCAGATCCCCCGAAATTGAGATGAAGAACTTTGCTGAACTGAAATTTGTGTAACCAAGAGTCAGAAATGCAGGCCCTATCAAGTCTCTCCTCAACAGTACGAGGAAACTCCCAACCATTTGACCACGTATACGGATACCCTGTGAAACCAAGATCAGAAAGACCCGAGTCTTGTAACGCTATTCGAAAATCCCGAAGTAGGTACCCAGGTGTAATATTTCCTCCTTTCTTCTCTGAATGATAGAGAAAAGCATTAAAATCCCCCATACATAACCATGGCTTCGAACTGCGCGACGCAAGAGTACGAAGAAGATCCCAAGAACGTTGTCTATTAGTCGAATCTGGTTCTCCGTAAAAACCAGTAAAGCGCCAACCAGTAGGATTATCATCCTCAGCTATGTGAATATCAATATGATTGAATTAGTAGCTTTGCAAATCAACTTGAATATTCTTACTCCACAACAATGCTAAACCTCCTGACAACCCACGCGGTTCCACAAAAACACCATTCATATCAAGTTTTACAAGCTAATACAGCTGGAAAGGAGTATTAGTATCTTACCGGCATGTAGTCTTCATAGGTAATTTTAATTGATCCCATCTGGTTCAATTTATTAATTCATATTGAATATATGATTTTAATCCGAGGAAACACCATTCCCAATATCCACGAACTCCACGTTCACTCACATTCATTTGTCATGCAATTATATATAATTATTCACCATATACATAAGACAAAACATAAAACAAATTCCAATAAGGCTTACAATTTTGAAACTTATGCCCCTGAAATAAGACATGATAAATAAATTGAACAACCAAAATTAAATAGCAAATAACAACACGATAATTTAAATGAAGCCCTTCTTTCCCAATATTAGAAATAAAGCAAAGCAAGAACACCAAATTTGAGATGAGAATGCAATTAGCAGAATTTTCTCAAAGAAACTAAAAGAATTATGTTCCTTTGCTGGTTTCTCAAAGTTCATATCCAGAAGCCTTAATCATTGTGTTCATATCATGTGTTGAGAAATTAAATGAAACAAATATAAATCAATTTTGTTTCGGTACATGTACTCGTGAATTTGACGTGATTGTTCCCAAATGTACAAATAAGAACTAAACAAAGTGTATCATGATTTTGTACCAAAAAAAAAAGTGTATCATGATTTACAATACACAAACTATAGAATTTTATTCTAGATCTTACAAAATGAATTTCAGAAAACAATTATTAGAGAAATCATCCGTTGTCTACCAATTTGCTGAGAAATGAAAGATCATCTCCAACCGAAGGCTTTGCCCAATTGTCCAATTGCTCGCCCAATTGCCTTGCCCTCATGCTTTTTCGACCCACTTAAAAAACTCATCTCCAACCGAAGGGCAATCAACATCCATTAATTCAACAAATCTCATTTATTTAGATTTATATTTGTCCAATTATATATGAAATTGTTCAACAAGTCTCATTTATTAAGTTCATGAATTTTTTTTTTTTAAAAAAGTTAGCACTCAAGCCCCGGCAGGGGCCAGTAGGGGCGTTTGCCTGCCGGCAAGCAGGCAGGGGAACACAGCAAGCAGGCAGGCCTGCCTGCTTGCTTGCCGTGTTCCCTTGCCCGCTCTGTCCCATTGCCCGCCCAATTACCATCATCCATCTCCAACCGAACCGAGCCGGCAACCCTCCCTCATACCCGGTTGCCAGCTCGATTAGAAATGACCAAACCACTCTTCATCAGGCATCAAAACGACAACATATTTTCAGTTCCAACATGCATAACTACGTAAAAATTGACATCTATAAGATGTGGTCCAAAGTATAAGCATAATTCCATATTACCATAAATTGACATTTTTATTTAGAGTAAATAGCATTTCTATCGATTTTTTTTGCAACTATAATTGGGTAAGAAAAAAAAATTCTTCCCTGCCGGCCCTAGTTTTTTCTCTCTGTCTCTGTAGAAAAAATATTTTTAGGGCTTTGTCTTCCGTCGGCGCCTCTCGGCAGTTCGGCTTTTCCACCCCGGCCTTCTATGCCGTTTTCTTCTTCAATTTTTACTGCACCACTCCTTTCCCCTTTCTCCCTCATTTGAGGAGATGTTAAGCTTTATCTTGTTTTTCAGATCTCCACCCTTACCTCTTTATTTTCCTCACTACATTCACTCCTCTAACTCCTATGAACCAATTTCAGTCGTCCCATCAACTCCATTGCATCATTCGATTTCACCCACAAAGTTTGCAACTACTCGCCTCACGTTCCTTCCGCTGCTGATGCCGCTGCCGCTGTCGCTTCCGCCATCTCCAGATCCGCTCCTTCCACCACCGCCACCGCCACCACCACTAGATCCGGCCCTTCCAACGGTAGATCTGAGCATTGTCCAACCTTGGCTTCATTTCTTAGCTTGCTCATGGAGTTTGACGTATCTCTCTGCTTATTCTGCTACTATTTGTTTTATGTTTAATCTTTTTATGTTAATGTTTGTGGTTTTTTGGTGGAGTATTTTGAAGCTTTGTAAAGCTTCTTGGTTTGGTGATTTGTTAATGCAGAGGTTTTGCACTTGTTTGTTTGTTTGGAAGCTCATCTTTATTTCTGGTGGGATGATTTTGCCTTTCAAGATTTTTGTTATTCCCTGTTTATGGGAACCCCGGTTGAAGTTAGATTGTTTCTTCTCCAAGTCAGAAGACGTCTTGGTTTGCTATAGTCTTGTACTAAGTGAATCTTCTTCCTTCACCTCAGTTTCTCGTGTTGCTCTGGTTCTCTTTGATGTGGATCTCTACGTTTCTTCACCAAATCAGAAGATCTTCGTTACTCATGTTTATTATTGTAGTAGTTATTGTATTTTGGCCACTTTTCCTTTTTTCTTGTTTATCTTTTGCTGTAGTTTTTATTTTATTTAGTTGGCCTAGTTTATGTATTTTGTTGGGGGTTTGATCCTCTTTTTATTGCAATATTTTAACTATCAAAAAAAGAAAAAAAATAGCATTTCTATCCTCTTATGGGTTAACTTGTGCACTTTTATTCCTCTTAAATATTTTATAACATATTCGTCCATCTTATCAATGTAGTATAACATATTCGTCTCTCTTATCAATATAGTGTAACATGTGCATCCCTCTTAAATTTTTCATAACTGATTCGTCCTTCTTATCAATATAGTGTAACACATTAATCTTTTTTAAATACAAAAAACATCACTTAATTAAATTCAAAATATATTCTAAAATAAACGAAAATTGGTGTATTTTGGATTTAAGAGGGACGAATGTGTTACACTACATTGATAAGAGTGACGAATATGCTATATATAAAAAATTTAAGAGGGACAAATGTGTTATGCGTTACACTACATTGATAAGAGGAACGAATTTGCTACAAAAAATTTAAGGGGGACGAAAACGCAAATTTTAGCCGATAAGAAGAAAAAAAAAATGTTATTTTCTCTTTTTATTTCTTTATTAGTTATAAAACTAATCTAAAATGATCAATTAAAGTAAACAAAGTAAGAACTAAGAACAATAGAAATAGGGAGAGTATATCATTTTATTCCATTCTTGTTGTGTGTACAAAATACAATACAATAGTATCTATTTATAGTTCATAGAAATACAACCAAAGGTCACTAATTATAATATTCATTCAAGTTATGAGACTTTTCATATGAATTCATCAATTGATTCCAATGTATAAGATACATGACTCTTCATATGGACATCCACTATTTAGTAATATTTATAACACTCCCCCTTGGATGTCCATCAATTATGGAATATGCCTCGTTAAAAACCTTTTCAGAAAAACCCAGTGGGAAAAACCTGAACAAGGAAAAAGAGTACGTATCCATATGGGGCTGATAAGCGTGTAACACTGCCTCGTTAAAACCTTGCCAAGAAAACCCATTGGGACAAAACTTGGACGAAGGAAAAATAGTACAGTGTGTGGATTATTAATGACACGCTCCCCCTGATGCGGGCGTAAGGTCCACAAGTTGACGCATTCCAATATTATGACCATCAATTCGAATGACGTAGTCGGCAATGCTTTAGTGAACGAATCAGAAATGTTGAATCGTAGACCTTAATCATAAACATTCACAGCTTGCTTCGAACAATTTTAAAATTTCAGAGTAGTTGGAAAATGTTGCTGAGGTTTGATTCATAGATATATCGCAACACCACCATAAGTAAATACCTATCCACTTTGAGATATAAATATATATATATGTGTATGTGGATCAGAAATGTATCCAGCATCTGCATAACACCATATGTGGATTGGAACCTCTGATTAAAACAAGCACATGTCGGTTGTTACACAAAGATAACGTAATACATGTTTAATTTCATTTCAATATCTGCATGTAGATGCAGAGTATATCCAGTAAGTTAAAAATGCAATATCCGACATCATACAATTTGCAGAATACATTAAAGCTCTGATTGCATTTAGATAAGGTACTTCAGGACCTAACAGTTCTTCATTGTCCTCTTTCGGGGACGAAAGTGATATTCATATATCTAAATAACAATCAACCATGACATTTGTTCAACGAATAAACATTTATCAAAATTTTATCTGAAGTTGTTTTCATTAAGTAATTTGCGATATTTGTGGGCTCTGCAGGAGTCCTCATAAAATTTAAATCATCCACACATACCGCAATAATAGAAAACTCATTTCCAAATCGTTCAATGCAAAATACATGGATAAATTTGATTGTGCACGAATCCTTCTTTTACAAGGTATTCATTTAGCTGGTTATACCACATTAGACCAGATCACCCTAATTTGTATAAGGATCGTGTTTGTTTAATAAAGGATAAACATGAGATCATTTAATTCCTTCAGGAATTTTAATATAAATATCACTGCCCATGATCTATCTAATATGCGGTAACTACATCCATAAACACATTTAAAGTCCTTCAGGGACTGAAAATCAATTAAATACCGCAACGTGATTGCACCAATCACGGGGGAATATGTTTCACTGTAGTTATTGATCTCTGTGAGAATTCATACAAGAAGTTGTGTTTTATATCTCACATTTTCATCATGTTTTCGTAAAATTATATGTTTGTGACATATAAATTTCACGTCTTTAAGCGTGCGGACAACTAGTCCAAATACTTTACAATTTAATAGCGATCTTGAATCGCATATTTCTATTTTAGCCAATTTATCTCTTTTATTTATTTATGTCGACATTAAATTAACCGTTCACGGTTCAGGATCCTGTTTTATATCTTTTTACTGCGACCCATAAGGAAAACTATTATTTATAGTTACTTTGTTTATATCCCAGTTTTCTTCATATATTTTATTTCTGTTTCATGTGCCTCTTCATATCTCGTGATTTAGACTGATCAGTCATTTTTTCTATAGCGCTTTATTTTGAAACAGATTCCTCCTTAGAAGGGACAATTACTTTAAGAACCAATTTCTTTCAGAAGTTTTCTTTTGCACCAACAGGAATTTCACGCTTCAAATTCGTTTATAGTATGCTAGCATATTATCCTTCAAGGACTTCAAACCATGTTGGTGCATTTTCAATTCTTGCTCATACTCTTTGTGCGTGGGCCAAGCTGAGACAAGTAATGTACATTTATGTACTCATGTCAAAATAATTTCAAGCCGTTCTACATGCAATGACAACAATTCTCCCCCTAACGGCGAGAAAATTGTCTCAAAAAAAAAATTATCATGATATTTTGATTTAACCATATCGCCTCGTCAGACGTTTAAGATATATGGTTGTAGCCTCGTCAGGCATTCAAAATATATGATTACAGTCGGGGAAATAAAAACTAACCAACACGTCATTGTAGACCCATGTATGTTCATTTTGGTGGAAAAATCAAACATAAATCGCACAATCATAAATTTTAATTGAGAATTATCTGGCTTCCAGCCTGACACAAGTTGCAACGTTGCCCTCAATCTTATACTTGAGCAAGAATCTCAGCAAAAGCAATACGTGTTGACAATAGGCATATTTAAACCAAAAAAAAAAAAATTTACAGGACCATGAATTACATAAAGGTCCACAAAGTGGATCTACAAGTCCCATACATCCCTTTAAAATCATCATAAAAAAAGTTTGGGACTCACGACCAATCTTCACAGTAAATGGTTTTATAATTTACTTTCTTTGTGGGCAATTAACACACACATACTCATGAGGTAAATAATCATATGGTTCTTTAAAAGATGCCTGTAATAATTCGGCGCATTTGTAGTTTTTTCTGGATGATCAAGTTTATCATGCCACTTCATAATATTATGGATTATTAAACCTTTGGTTCAACTTAAATTTCTGATCTAACATTGCTTATGGTCGCATAATTCATTTTGATAAGAAAACTGGAATTTTATTCATCAATATTTTTCTGGCATGAAATATTGGATGTAGTATAAGTATATTTTATATTCCCCTCATATATATATTTTTCATATAAAACTTGTCAATACTCTCTTCAAGACGGATGTCTTTGAATTCAACAAATTCATAAAGAGCACACAGCCTCTTTCACAAAAGTATTTGTTCATCCAGACAATTTACATTTGCTCTTCTGGAGCTTTTATAGTATATCTCAATATGTATTAACTTTTGCTTTTGCTAATTTCAAGTTAGATTATATTTTCAATATCCAAGAATTGTGTGTGTCGACCTATTGTCAACTAAATAAATATTTCCACCGTTGATATTTACAATGCTCACATAATTGTTCATGTATCTTCAGGATGCTCGCATAATCTTGTGCATCTAACATGATACTTATATGATTGTGCATCTTCAAGATGCTCATAACATTAATCAATGTTGTAATTGACATTGATATATAAACCAAGATGCGACATATACGAAACCAATGCTTTTTACTCCACCACTCTAGCAAGTGCTAACAATTTGCACACCCTCGTCTATAATTCTTTGTCTTCGAGTGGCATGATGTAAAGGAATGCATAATAATAGATTTTGATCATGCCTAAACCATGTCATGTCTATAGTTAATTTCATTTGCTTACGGGAAATAAATTATTTACATTCACTTCCGGGAATGAATAATTTATATTAACATTTGCATTCACTTTGTGTGATTAGTTCGGTGAGAGTATGATTTTTCATCAAGAGGTCATTATTCAAAATAAATTAATTTAGAGTATTTCTCAAAATCTCTCTTTCATTTTTGCTTCTTCGCGAGCCATTTACAATCACACTTTATCTCCACATAATCGCGATTGAGATACAATTTCGTAATTGTGGAGTATAATCATTTATCAGTTGAAAATATTACAACTTCGGGTGCAAACGTTCATAGTGAACTTTTGTGAGAATCCACGACTTTGGTGATTATACTGCTCTTTCAAAATTTCATATGATGCAACATCATGTGCAATAATTCATAGGGAGCATTTGAAAATATCACTATTGTGATTAAATCGCTCCTCCAAAATTTATAGCACAATCGATTATTCACTTTAGAATTTCAATCCTTCAATGAGAAATTGATTAATGCAAGCATTGTCCTCACTTTATCTTTTTCGTTTGCACAATTTTTCATTTCAAAAAACAATTTGTGGCTCTTTTCATTCAAATGGATTTCAACCTCAAGAATCCATGTCATATAATTTTGAAAATATGAAAGGCATCAAATTTGAACTTTGTGTCAAATCACTAAAGCACAAACAGGTACTTTAAGATGATAATTTTATACTCGAATCTTCAAGTTTGAGTTTATCACATAAGCTTCGGCTTAATATTATATTTTGATATAGAACTTAAAGTTCTTGATATAACATATATTAAAAAATAAATAGCTTATCATTCATTTAAGTACAGTTAAAAGTTAAATTATAAATATCATGCAAAACAAATAATTGTTCTCAAATTCAGAATTTCGGGAAATTTGAGCAAAGCTAATCATGTTATTTCGTTCTGCTTTTATCATAGATAAATGCAAGTTTATCTCCTTGAACTAATAGTCACATGCTTTAAACTTTATTTCTATCCATCAATAATGTTTTCCTAATTCTTTGAGCAATAACAGTACTAGTAATTAATACCACTGTATAATGATTTTCCATGAAACGAAAATGATTTCCCATGAATTGAAAATAAATCAATACATATGTCTCATGTCCGTTTCGTTTCTTTCAATAAAATGGATATCACATTTTCACACATTTCATACAGATTCCACGTCCATTCACTTATATATGTTTGTATTTTCTTTTTACAAAATAAATCAATCTATGTATGTCATCACGGGGTTCATATATGAGGTATATATCACGAACGAAGAAATTATATTAACCACATATAATTCTTAATAGAAGTCAAAATAAAACCTCAAGATTATTTAATACAAATAAATCATAAAACATAGGGGTTAATAGTTATAGTATAAGTAAATTTCATCATTCCTTAGCAACTAGAGGTCAAAAAGCCAAATGTTGTTGAGATAAGTATATAATTTTGGCAAAACTGAAGCATTTAAATATAATTGGGTGATCAGTTGACTGTCCATATGTATATATAAACCATTAAACTTGGAGTAATTCGGCAAACAATTCATAGAGGTATAATATGATAGTAAGCATTAAAGTATATAACCATGACAAATATTATAGACATCAACTTACCATCTTATCTCCGTAGATTTTGATCCTACAACATTTGAAGTGAGAAATCTGGCCCTTGTTGTTCATCAGATTATCTAGTTGAGATTCGAAACATATAGCAAATTCGTGCTGATAACGTGTTATAAAAGTAATCTAAAATGATCAATTAAAGTAAACAAAGTAAGAACTAAGAACAATAGAAATAGGGAGAGTATATCATTTTATTCCATTCTTGTTGTGTGTACAAAATACAATACAATAGTATCTATTTATAGTTCATAGAAATACAACCAAAGGTCACTAATTATAATATTCATTCAAGTTATGAGACCTTTCATATGAATTCATCAATTGATTCCAATGTATAAGATACATGACTCTTCATATGGACATCCACTATTTAGTAATATTTATAACAATTACGGCCTACTTGAATTATACGGCATGGAATAAATTAATTTATCCTCTAATCCGTCCAATAAGCCCAAGGCAAATATTCAGCCAATAACGTAATCAATGCCATCATATGTATAGTTTGACTACATGGACAAAAGCATAAAAAAATTATGAGCCGCAAATTTTACGACATTAGAACTTAGAAGCAATGTTATTAAAATCGAACCGGACCGGCCGGTCCGACTGGTTGAACCGCGAATCGGAGGTTGGTCCGATCCGATTTACCCCCTAAAATCAATTACTCCAAAACTCAGTTTGAACCGGGTTGAACCGGTCCGAAACCGTCGAACCGGTATGGATCGGTTCAACCCGGTTTTGAATTTCCTTTTTTTTTTTTTAATTTTTTTAATTTTTTTTAATGTTAAAAATTCTTGTAAAAGTTGGGATTTGAACACCTAACCTTTAGAGTGAAAGGTGACTTCCGTACCATTTGAACTACATCACTTTTGTTGAACTTTTAGTACAAATTAAAATTTATAAATTATAGAAACTTGTAACCAAATTTATTTATAAATTAGATAATTAACTCAAATAAATATTTTACACATTATGAATGAAAATTAATACTCAAATTATAAATTTTTATTAAAATTTATTCTATAAAATATTTATTTTCAATATTATTTTTAGGATAAAGAGTCAAATCGATATAATATGCAAGTTTGACTTTAAATATTAGACTTTTATACATAACCATATTTTAAAATTTATGAATTTCTTAGTTTGTTGTATTTTTAACTTAAACTTTTAAATTTTTATAAAGAAATATAATCATTTATATGAGCATACAAATTAGTACCATATTACCGTTATGATATAAGTTTGATAAATATTATATGATTTCATTTTAGTATAATATAACAAATTTTATATTTTTAATCAATTGCAGGATAATGTTTAAATTTTACGCACATTACATATACTTTAAAATTAAATATATTTTAAATTTTACCCAAGGTGGTTGGGCCAAGTGGTAGTGACTTGCGACCCCCAGAGGCGAGACTCAAGTTCGAATCCTACTGGAGACACCACACTGGGGAGGACCTATACCCTTTGCACTCTTCGGTCCGAGCTGTAAATACACAGTCTAATAGATAAAAAAAAAAAAAATTAAATATATTTATTATATTATTATGACGTCATCCGGTCCGACCAGTGGTCCGATCGGTTCGACCAGTAAAACCAGTAACCAGTCGGCTCACCGGTTCACTGTCCGGTCCAGTTCTGAAAACATTGCTTAGAAGGCCAACTCTAAGCTTATTAAACAAATAATAAACTCATAAATTCACCCTAAGTGGGTCATCACGGGTATGTATGGAATGAGTTTGGCCGGGTTTGGTCTCACTCAAATCGGGTCAAACCTCATGGTAAAGAGTTTGAATAAATCTCAGCTCAAACCTAGGTTTCAATTTAAAACGAAACCTACACAGACTTACTTGAGACCTATAAAATTATTGATTTGACATCTGTCATCTACCATTTACACATATAAAGTTTTCGATTTGATACCTACTACCTATTTTTCTCCCCCAAACCCCTACAACCAAACTCCAATCCAAATCAAATCTCAATATTTCAAAACCCACTAACTATTATTTAATAATATTTTATAATCTCAATATTCCATTGAAACCATTATCCAAATCGAGTTTCAAAAGTTTCGTCAAACTTTTGAAACCACTTATTGAGACCAAACCAAGACCAAACTCAGTCAAACTACTTCCATATTAACCCCACAATTTTCTGATTGACAGAAAACCTACAAACACTAACTTGGGAAGTTATGTACGTAATTTAAGTACTCCCAAAATTAAAATTCACATTTTAAAAATTCAAATTGAGGTTTTTAGATCATGGAAAGTTATAACCCATCAATTTTTCCCAAAAGATAATCAATTTCAATTTTCAGCCCTTATCAACAATAACTAAAGAGGGAACATGCATTTTTCCATAACAAATTTTTACCATTAGATATTTGGTAACAAATGTTAAAAAATCTCAATTTCCTCTTTAAACTAACAATAGGATTACCCACTAATATCTAATATTTACAACAGGTATCTAATTATTGTCATAATTAAGATAGGTATAGTTAATTTCCCCTTTTGTGTTTCTCTCTGAGAATTTTTAGATTTTATTTTCAGAAAATGAGTGAATTATCTCCTTTTACTCTGAGATTTTTTTGTAGATGTATGCCAAAAGTTCAAAGAACTTACTCTGAAAATACATTTTCCAAGAGCGAGAGACCAAAATTTATATATTGATGATTTTAACGTGTAGAAATAGTACCTTTTCGACAATATTATGTTGATTAATCAACTCACTTTGTGAAGAAAAGTAAAAATCTAAGAAACAAATGAAAATGAAAAATTACTTTCAAGTGTAGGAACGTAGTTTTTCTAATTCAATTAAAAATGCTGGACGAAAGCTTTCTTAATTAATTACTACTAGAATAAGTGACTCAATATTGAGGGTCTCTATTTGCAATTAACCGATTAAAAGAGACAAGTTTTAATTAGATTGACTCTTCGAGTCTTCAAGGAACTATTAAAAAGGAAAAGAAATTGAGTTCAAAGATACGATGCAAGGATTAATTAGTACAGTAGTACAAAATTTATTTTGGTTGGGGGTGCAGGTGCCCACACCGGCAGCCCATATGCCTATGCCACTGTTCAGGACTATAGGGTGATTTACATTCAGATTCTTTGAGCTAGATTTAATCATATTATATGAAACTTTCTGTAGTTTAAAAAATTACAAAGGCATTCTTTACAAGATGTTTTTTTAAACATTTTTACAAGTTGTAGGGGTTGTTCTTGTAAGACTTGTTAAACTACAAGGGATGTCCTTATAAATTCTGAAACTATAGAGGGTTTCTTATAATATAATTAAATCTCAGGAGATTTGAGTGTAAATCACCCCATAATTATATACAATTATATATAAAATAATAAGAATTTTTTCTCCCTAATTTATCTTCTATTTTTATCATAATTTGTTGTTCCTTCACAAGAAGTTACTAATTTTGATCCATATATAAAATTAAATTCTCAAATAATTCATACCCGGTTAGACAATTTAGGAGTTGATGGTATCTAGACTTGGTTATTGGTATTTGCTCTAGCTAAGATCTAAATAATTAAATCTTCTTTGGATATGATTCAGATACACGTGTATCCTACTTGCCAGCTGAATCATATGTCGTGCCTTTGATTTAAAGATTGAGAGAAAGAAAATAGTACTCCCTTCAATTTTTTTACTTGTCGTTTTGGAAAAAAATTTATTTATTTTATTTGTGGTTTTATGACTTTAATGTAAATTATACTTGTAATTAATGCTAATTAATATTAAGATTATTTGATTAAAAGAGTATTTTAAAATTTTTCTTTAAAAAATTAAATATTTATAATATATTTTAAGTGCAATCTTTCAAAACGACAAATAAAAAAAAACAAAGAGAGTAATATTCTTTGTTGATGTGTGTAATTTTGGTGCAAGAGGCAAGAATATTTCATCCAAATATGTCTTTACCCTAAAATATAGTTTTGTATGGCATTTTGCATCCAAATATGTTTTCCTTAAAAAAAATATCATGAATATCGTCGATGTAGGGATAAAATACTCATTTCTATGCACAACAATCATAAACATATTATTCTTAACCCTAAAATATAGTTTTTTATGGCATTTTGCATCCAAATATGTTTTCCTTAGAAAAAAAATCATGAATATCGTCGATGTAGGGATAAAATACTCATTTCTATGCACAACAATCATAAACATATTATTCTTAATATTATTTTATTTTATAATAATTTATTTTAACATTTTCTCTTAGTAAAATGTAGATTAAGCAAAATATATTGTCTTAATTTTGTTTTAAAGTATTCTCTAGATTATTTACTTTATATCTAAAATGCACATTTAAAAATCTAACATGTTATTAAATCACATGTTAGTTACATTATTTAGATTATCATATTAAATAGAGATTGAAAATACCAAAAAAATATAATCTTTTGATGCAAAGTTCCAACATTCTATAATTTTATAGTGCAAATAATCAAATTCTATACTTTCAGGACGCGAAGTGCCAAAAATATTCAAAAACGACTATTCTATCATTTCACCAATGAAATTTTTTTCTTCAAAACAAATACTAGAATGCAAAGTGTCAAAAACCCTATTTTATAGGTTTTAAAAATTCGAATAACATATGTACGACATAGGATGAAACGGCATGGGAGTCAAAAGTCAAAAGTCGTACATGAGAAGTATATATTTTATATATTATCTTCCCGGGAGGGCGGCGTTATTGGAGATCAAACCCACCTGCACAGCAATTGCATGATGCATGCATTCACAACCACAAATTAAAATTGCACAACAAACACAATATTAATCCAACTATAATTTTATTATTTAATAATTAGACTATAAAACTCCCATGCATTGCCATCTGCTAATCTGTTACGTACCACGTGCTTCCCATTAAATTCACACTAGTCAATCATATCCCACTTAAATTGTAAAATACTATATTATTTATAATATATAGACTAAAACACACATAGTTAGTGTGTGTGTGCGTGGACGTTGCATGAGTGAGTTCGCGGCGGAACGAATTTGGTGTACTAGGGTTAAAGTATAATTAAAATATTTCTTTGAATTAAAAACTCAAAATTAAAATTAATATCTTATTTACTAAAAAATATACAAAAATAATTTTTACAAGTTGCTTTAATTACATATCATCTCACATTATGATCCCAAAATAACTCAAATATTTACGTATGTGATTTGTATAAAAATTACATACGTCGATGTGTACAAGTTTAAGTAGTTAATACATGCTCAAATCAGTTAAAAAATCCTATTACAAGCTAGGAGTTCTAATTTATAGTGGGAACAGATCAATCGCTCAAGGATGGTGTGTTTGACAAAGTTGGCCTCCAATTATACCCCAAGATGGTTGAGTTGGGACAAACTAAGCTGAACTCCCAGCTGGAGGTCCGACATAACTATTTTGTGGTGTCAATCTCCCCCCTTCTTTATTAAATGATTGTTATATATATAGGAGTAATATTATTCTGGGCTAGTCAGCATATCCAGGTCGGATCGTATGGGATAGTGTCAGAGGTCGTACAATATGAGACTGGGGATGGAAACAAATGGCAAGATAATATCCATTAGATCTTAGATATGAATAGTACAAGAATATTCTGGAGCTTTGTTATGCTCGGGAGTTCGAGGCCGGAAACCATCTGAGGCTAGATCTTGGGTTGATCCAAACCCAATTGAGGTCTAGCTCGGGCCCCATTGGAGGTCAAGCTCGGGCTTGTGGTTGATATCGTTTTTAACCTAGTTGAGCTCGAGTAGGTTGAAGGCGTTTAGGTTGATGTCGTTTTTTACCTTGAGCTCGATGTGTGGTTGACCCCAAATATTTTTCCACTCTTCATGTCAACGCGGTTCATGTATACTAGGTATGGTATATCACTATCTTAATTATAATTTCAAATTAAACCAATTACATTCAAAATTGAATACTACTAAATATATCTATATAAAGACAATCTTAGATATCACCACGTGGATTGAGTTAAATCCACATTATGTGGCTTGCCCCTAACTCACCTCATAAGCTAACTTATGAGTTGAGGATTGTCCAAGACTTATAAGGTGAACTTAATATTGATTTTCAATTCTCGTGGGACATTAGTCTCAACACTCCCACTTCACGTGTGGACGGATCGAATGTGTGGGTGAATTAAGCAAGCCCAACACGTGATATATTAGTGCTCAATCTTGTGAATTGCGACATGATGGTAAATGTCCATCACACTAATAATGACACTACAATCCTTGTTAACTGTAGGAATAATGAAGGTCCATGACCTTTATTAACCGGACGAACAAGGACAACCTAGACTATTTATCTAGACAAAATATGTGGGTAGATAATGAAGCTCATCATGCGAACAAGAAGAAGCTCATCACAAAAGAAGTTGACATTCATTAACTTGCGTGCGGCTCTGATACCATCTTAGATTTCACTAAATGAATTGAGCTAAGTCCATAATTACTAACTTCCACCTAACTCACCTAAAAATGTTAACTTATGAGTTAAGAATATTACACACAGCCAACCTTATACAATGAACAAAATAATCATTTGGTCATTGATTATCAAAATATCCCAAAATATTACAAGTATATATAATAATAAAAAATTAAAAAATTTGAGTAGGGACTGTAGACCCATCTGTCCCATGTGTAAGTCCGTCCCGGCACGAGTGTTTAAATTTAATACAATATCTTATAACTCTATATATATCTTTGTGTACGTGTTGACGATCTAATGATCAACTTCATTACAATGTCGATTTGCTTGCATGTATATAAATCATCGTTGAGACGAGCGAAAGAGAGAGAGAGAGGGAGAGGGAGAGAGCGATTTGATAATATAATTATTATATTCTCAAATGGAGAAGTACGAGGTTGTGAAACATTTAGGAGCTGGTAATTTTGGCGTAGCAAGGCTCTTGCGGCACAAACAAACCAACCATCTTGTCGCCGTCAAATACATCGAACGCGGACGCAAGGTATTTTTTGAGGAGTTTAATGGCAATTTTTCTGTGTATAGTATTTGTATAATGTTCAATTTATCTCATTGTAATTCGAAAAATAATTCTTTATAGTCATGTAGTCTTATAAAAGTTTCACACCGTCTCCCTGATATTAGCACTTTACTCCTCTGTATTATGATAATGTGGCAGTTTATCCCCATGTGTTATGATAAATTTGACAATTTATCCCGTATATTACAATCACATTTTTCATGATCACTCTTAATATTGGTAAGTGAGTTATATTTTCCGGCTGAATGAGGTAAATTGCTTCTTTTAAATTTTTATAGAGGGGTAAAGTGCTATTTTTTAAATTACAAGGGGTTAAATTGAACATTATTCATTTCACAGGGAAGCAAATTGACATTAGCTTTATTTTTTAGTGCACGCATCAAATTAGATTTTTAGTTTTTTAAAAAAATTAAATGAATTGTATTAATTATAAATTACTATGATTTTGTTATTTATTTATTTATTTGGATATTGCAGATTGATGAAAATGTAGCAAGAGAAATTATAAACCATAGGTCACTTCGGCATCCCAATATAATTCGCTTCAAAGAGGTTTTTGCATCATTTTATACCTTATGCTTCATACATAAAAAGATAATTATTTTTCATAACTCAATCATTATTCATTAATTGATAATAAAAAAAAATGATGTTTAATTTTTATGATTATTATTAAAATTAGGTGGTGTTGACACCAACCCATTTGGCAATTGTTATGGAGTATGCTGCCGGTGGAGAATTATTTGATCAAATCTGCACTTGCGGTAGATTTAGCGAAGATGAGGTCTACCTAATTTTACAATCCATAAATATATATTACCTATTTGGAATTTAAATTTTCAAATTTTAAATTCAATGAGCAAAATTACTTATTATTATTATTATTATTATTATTATTATTTTAATGGAGTTAATTTTCTACCAAAACATAATTGTGTTAATTTTGTGTACTTCTAATTATTAGGCTAGGTACTTCTTCCAGCAGTTGATTTCTGGAGTTTGCTACTGCCACTCCTTGGTATGTACTCCCTTCATCTTTTTATTTGTTGTTTTGGCAAAAGAAAATTATTTTTATTTGTAATTTCAATGTAAATTAATTATTTCCTACCAATTTACCCTTGTTGTTAATATTTATAATAAATGCTAATTAATAATATTATTATTTAATTAAAAAGGTGTTTTGAGGTTTTTGAATGATTATTTATTATATTTTTTAATCCGTGTGCAATCCTCCAAAACGACAAATAAAAAAAATGGAGGAATTACTTGTCTTGCACACTCATTTTTAAAACTTATCAAATTTGTCTTAAAAAATAGAGTTAATGGTTATTTGTCCCATCTGATATTCACAACGTTCAATTTTACCTCCTTGTGATTAAAAAAAGAGCATTTTATTTTCCTATAATCTTCTAAAAATTTCACACTACCATCCTGATATTATTATATTTGGCACGTTAACCCCCCCCCCCCCCCCCCCCCCGGCGTTATGTTACGTTGTGATAATTTATCCTTATTTGTTATGATAAATGTGACAATTTACCATCTTATGTTATAAAACATTTTTTATCTACATTCTCAATTTCGATAAGTGAGTTACACTCTTCGACTAAAGAAGATAAATTATTTTTTTTAATTTACGAGGAATAAATTAAATATTATGTATTTTACAGAGTTAAATTGATATTAATTCTAAATATATCTAATTTTGACTAATTCGTGAAAATGATAAATGCAGCAAATATGCCATAGAGATCTGAAATTAGAAAACACGTTGTTAGATGGAAGTCCGGCACCCCGCCTTAAAATATGTGATTTCGGCTATTCCAAGGTAATTTTAATTTACAGTACTTAATATATATATATATATATATATATATATATATATATCTCATTTCAGTGGGTTATTTTCTAGTTATTCCTCTTTTGTGTACTACTACTACATCTACATATATTTATTCTACACTATTTAAAAAAGAAATCATGTCATGTGTCATGTTTAGTAAGGGTGCAATTAAGCGGAGTAGTGTTTGAGCTTTGATTTGATTATTAAACGAGCTTTTATCATATGAGTTCGAGCCGATTGATATTTTACATATATATTATCAATTTTAGCGTATCGAATCGAGCTCGAGCTACGAAAGTTATCAAACGGAAAGGAGATTCAAGCTTATTTGATTAGTGTGACGAACCGAATTCAAAAGAGCTTTTATCGAATAAGCTCGATTCGAGTACCGAGTAACTTGATTTAATTTTCAGCCATATCATGTAGTAATTTTTTTGAGTTTTTCCCTTATACTTAAATTAATTTAACTATACAACTTTTTAATTTATACATCCTCTAAATAAACTTTTACTTTTTTCATAAAAAAAATTATTATTTTTTTTGCTTAAAAAAATTAATGCTGAGGATATTTTTAGAAGGAAATTAGTGTTTTTTAACACTATTTTTTTAATTTACCTAATTATGTTACTTTTCAACTTCTTCACTTCTCCTATTATTCTCATTCTTTTACTCTTCTTTTTAATCAAACTTTGAAAAAATCTTATTTTTTGTGCTTAAAAAAAAAATTATGCACATGCCGAGAAATACTTGTGTAAATATTTTAAGTTAATATAACTATTACTTATTAGTTGTAATATGTGATATAAAAATTTGAACTGTGAAATAGTCTCTTTAATTTATGGATCTAAGTTTTGTATTTTAATTTCTTAATTTTTGAGTTAATAGTGATTAATTATCTTGACCAGTCATCGGTGCTGCACTCAGTAGCCAAGTCAACGGTTGGAACACCAGCTTATATAGCACCCGAGGTTCTCTCCCGAAGAGAATATGATGGCAAGGTAAAAATCGTTCAATTAATTAGTGGTAAAAACTAAAATCTGCACATAATAAATAATAATGAATAAAATAGCTTTATTTCATACTCACACCCCAAGAGAGCACATGTTGCATATTTGGTACCTCTTTAGACCTAATGACAATTTACTGCTTCTTCTGATATTTATAATGTTCAATTTATTTTTCTGTGATTTAAAGAGCATTTTACCCCTTGTAATTTTATAAAATATCATATCGTCTCCCTAAATCTTTTATATGTGACACTTTACTCCCCATGTGTTATGATATATGTGACAATTTATCTCGTATATTATGATAAATATAGCAATTTAATTACTCCCCTATGTTACAATCCTTCATTCTCATTCTCAATTTCGGCAACTGATTTACACTCTTTGGCTGAAGGAGAGGTCAATTGCTTTTTAAAATTTTCGCAAGGGGTAAAGTGCTCTTTTTCAAATCACATAGGAATGGATAAATTGAACATTATTCATTTCAACAATAACTGAAATAAATTAGAAAAGGCCAAATTTGTCCCAAAACTAATCAACCTTGGCAAAATTATTGTGGTTCACAATTTTACCCCGTAACTTGCAAAACTGAAATAATTTTGATACTTTTCGACTCATAGAGAGAGTTTACCTCACTCGCGGGACTACTGAATATTTTTTCCTTTCAGTAATTAAATTGCTATATTTATCATAACATACGAGATAAACTCTCTCTACGTTACAATCCTTCATTCTCATTCTCAATTTCGGCAACTGATTTACACTCTTTGGCTGAAGGAGAGGTCAATTGCTTTTTAAAATTTTCGCAAGGGGTAAAGTGCTCTTTTTCAAATCACATAAATTGAACATTATTCATTTCAACAATAATTGAAATAACTTAGAAAAGGCCAAATTTGTCCCAAAACTAATCAACCTTGACAAAATTATTGTGGTTCACAATTTTACCCCGTAACTTGCAAAACTGAAATAATTTTGATACTTTTCGACTCATAGAGAGAGTTTACCTCACTCGCGGGACTACTGAATATTTTTTCCTTTCAGAATCTCCTAATTTAAACTCAATAGGTCGGCAAGTGAAGTACACTCTCCCATATAAATCAAAAAAGTCTCAAAATTGCTTTAATTTTATAAGTTATGAGGTAAAGTGTGCCCTAATAAATATGTATGGAGCAAATTTGCCAGCTGCCATTAGTTATGACTATGAGACTATTTTTACCTTTTACCCAACCACAATTGAATTTTAACTAACTGTATTTAATATTTAAATGATCAAAGTGATAAATTATGATATTATTGATTTGTTTTATTATAATAGTTGGCAGATGTATGGTCATGTGGAGTGACCTTGTATGTGATGTTGGTAGGAGCTTACCCTTTTGAAGATCCAGATGACCCCAACAACTTCAGAAAAACAATTTCAGTAAGTAAACATTAATTCATTCATCCAATCCATATAATATATACCTCCTCTAAATCAACACTCTCAATGAAATTTCATCCAATATTTCTCTTGTTACCAACAGAAAATAATGACTGCTCAATACGAAATCCCGGATTACGTCTACATCTCTCGAGACTGCAGGCACCTATTATCGCGTATTTTTGTCGCGAATCCTTACAGGGTATGCATGTATATTGTATAATATGGTGATTTACGATCGGACCCTTTTGAGGTTGAGTAGTTTTACAAGGAGACCCCTGGCCTCTCCCCTTACAGGTTCAACAATCCTTAAAAAGACCCCCTCGAAAATATTTACAAAAACCCCCCCTTAAGGGGTGTCTTTGTAATTTTTGAAATCACCGAGGGTTTTCTGTAATTATTATAAACCTCAAAGGGTCTGAGTTAAATCGTTCTACAATAGATCTTATAGCATCTCTAGCAGAAACTGTCTTAACGAGTGCATACATTATATTTTACGTGCAGAGAATCGATATAAAAGAGATAAAGAAGCATCCATGGTTCTTGAAAAAGTTGCCAAAGGAACTTTCAGAAGTAAATCAAGCAGTTTATTACCAGAGAGATAAGCCCAATACTTTTTCCCATCAGAGCATTGATCAAATCATGAAGATTGTGAGTGAAGCTAGATATCTTCCTCCCTCGTATAAGGCGGGCCCCGGTTTTCGATGGGGAGGAGAAGTGTATGAAGCATGCAAGGAAGAGGAAGAAGAACACGAGTACGACCAACGAGTGAAGCAAGTTCATGCAAGCGGAGAATATACCCTCAAATGATCGAGCAATTTTCTTGGATTTACCCCCTATAATCTTATAAAAGTTTCACTGTCTCCCTGACATTTTTAATCGTAAAAAGTAGAAATTGACTTAATTACCCCTCATATATGTGATATTTTACCCCCTGTGTTATGATAAATATGATAATTTACCCCCATGTTATGATAAATATTGCACTTTACTACCTATATTACAGAAACATTTTTCATACCTACTCTCCATTTCGTTGAATGATACACTCTTCGGCTGAAGAAGGTAAATTACCTTTTTGAAGTTTCCACTGGGAGTAAAATGTTGTTTCTCAAATCAGATGGAAGTAAATTCAACACTATGCGTTTTACAAGAGGTAAATTGACATTAGCTCATTTCTAGCATTCAAATTTATAAGCAGATTCCAAAACCACCTTTTCTAAAGAGAATTTCAAGTCAAACATTTTACCATGATAATCACTTATACAAAACACAAGTCCAGATCCATGATAAAGCTTCATGAAAAAAAGAACACCAACCAAAAGTATCAAGGAACGTATTCGACTGACTTATACTACTCGCAATCAGCCTTCTAAAACACACCTATATATAACCACCTCCACACGAACACAATTACGTCCAACCAATCGAAAGAACATCAGAAAATATTATCTAAAACATAAAAATAATAATTTAGCTATCGCTCATTCACTAAAATCTATACTTCCACTGTGAGAGCTACTGTGCAATGAGAGATTCCTCATGTGGCCATTGAGATTAGAACCGTCTGCTGCTTTATTCTCTTGGAAGAATTTCTCCCGTTCGACATGTTTAGCAGGCGGTGGTGGAATTGAAACTGCTGGTTTAAATAAATTGGATTCCGGTTTCAATTCCAGGTTTAATGGCTCAATAATATGATATTGCTTAGGCTCCACATTTGGTGGTTGTAAAGGTTGTTCTCGTATGAGGGGGCGATGCAACATTTGACCGGGTATAGGACACCCCACCAATCCCAATGGACGGTCGATATGGTCTTCATCTTGAGGTCTCATGCAAGCTTTTCCTTTCCTTATCCTGTTGAAAAACATGAAGTAGATATATTGAGTGAAATGCCAAAATACCCCCTGTGCTTTGCGTAATTAGCAAAAAATCCCCCTGTATTATTTTTATTACCAAAAACCCCCAGTGCTATATTTATTAGCAAAAAATCCCTCCCAAGCCAGAGTACATATTTTGCTGGAAAATGACAATTTTACCCCCACCAAAATTTGCAAAAACACCCCTATTCACTTAAAAGATTGACGATAACCGCCCTGTTAACTTTGAAAATTGGCAATAAACCCATGTTCACTTAAGATTTGGCAACAACTTCCCTATCGATTTATGTTCAAATTAGTTTTTTGTTAATAAAAAAAGAACCCGGGGGGGGGGGGGCTGTTGCTAATACACAGGGTTTCTTTTGCCAATTAAACAAAACATAGGTGGGTTTTTGCATTTAGCTGTAGATATATTGGACAAGGGAACTGAAATATAATGAGTAAAAAATATAAAACCAGTAATAAAAGTTCAGGAGGTATTACACCCATTAGCATCATCGTCTTTTATAAAACATTCATTTGAAGTTGTCTAATGCCAACTCTTAGATAACGAATTCACAATAAGCATGATGACACAATAATGTTTTCTGCACCCAAAAAGGGGGTTAAAGTGGGATAAAGTATTTTCAGGTGGTTTTTTTCCAAAATTTCAACCGGGATAAAGCGCAATGATCTAACACTTCTAGGGGCACGGTTTCTTCAATGAAGTAGGGAGTTTAGAGCGAATATTGGAAACTTATAGGAGGTTAGGTGTAAATTGTCCTAGTAAATTTGTAAGTATAGCTAACATTGATATAGTTTTATGCATACCTTCGGAAAAGTTGTTCAGCCTCTTCTTCTTCTTCATCTTCTTGTTCATGGTCAACGTGATTTGACAAGGACATTGTTGTTGTACTCCTACCAGCTAGAAGACCATCATGCCTTCTTAACACTCTCTCGAGATGCTCATTAAGCTCAATTGCTCGTGAAACTATTTTCTCGTCCCTTAAAATAATGCAAAGGATAGTATCTTTAGTAACACAAATATTCTTATAATTTAACCACTTATATATGCACTTACTTACCTAGAAGTGACTGCAAGATGCATTACTCTTTGCTTTTCGAATGAACACTGTTCCACAAGATCTAGTGTAAATTCGTCCTTTGCTCCCTTAAAGAACAATAAAGTTACATGATGATTCAGCGTGAGAGGTTAGTTTCATTCATCCATCTTAGAAGAAGAATGGCAAAATTTAAAAAATGGTCCTCTAATTTTGGAATTCCTTCAAAAATAGTCCTCTAACTATGCTAAACACACATTCAGTCTTATTACTTTCGCCAAATTTCAATTTTAGTCCTATGTTCAACAAATTTTATCAGTAAATCTCAATTTTCGTCCTCCAATTACAGATTTGGTCCTATTACCGGAGAAAAGATTTGTAATTGCAAGACGGAAATTTAAACTTATTGAAAGGTAGAGGGTGAAATTCATAATTCCAGGACTAAAATTGAAACTTACTCAAAGCTAGAGGCCAAGATTTATTATGCATAGGACCAACATCGAAATTGGGTAAAAGTGAAAAGACAAAATGTTTGTTTAACAAGTTACAGGACTATTTTTGAAATTTTTGACCGCAGAAGAATACATAGTATCATGAAATCAAGATAGATATATACATACCTCGGGATTTTGGGTATCAACAGTGTTGAGAACATCCCTCAACACCTCCAATGCATTCTCGGCTTTCTGAAGAATACTGCTGAAATTGTCATTGGTTAGAAAAACTAAGAAAACCATAGTGCAGAAGCTAATAGTATGTGGTTCTTTCTTCTCGTAATATTACCCAAAAAAAAAAAAAAAAAAGCTACCTTGAATCAGAAACATTTTTGGGCTGGGCTTGTGGTGCATTTCTATCGCATTGAGGAACAGAAGATTCCTGGTCGATTGGAATATTTTTATTCACGTTTGATGGAGACTGAGGTTTTGGGATTTCATGAGGCCTCTGGGGAAATTGCACCCCTGCACTCTGGAAGATACTCGATATTTAACACACTTGATGATTTCAAAACAAAAGCCGCATATTGTAATTATTATCCCATCAAATAATTAGTACTAGTAAACATAACCTTTTGTCCTTTAGTGTGAAATTTCTGCAGTCCCTTTTAGATCAAAACATTGCTACTATTGGAAGACAATGTTGTTCACAAATTACAAAAATTAGCACCTAATTTTAGCTCGGACATGATTATATTATACATACCAGTGCTTTCAACAAGATAAACAAGCAGCAGTATAGGCCTCGTTTGGATGCATTTTGACTCATGTGTTTCAAATTTTCTCTAGACAAAACACCATTTGGAATGGTTTCACTAGCCCGAACGCACCAAACAAGTGTTTCAAGTTTAAGGTAATAATTTTTCAATCACATCACTGCATCAGTCATACAATATAATATCAACAAATTTAATAAATAAAGACATGGTTTGACACGTAGAAACTACTTTTTCCCCCCAAAACTCCAATGTTAAAAATACATCCAAACAACAAACCACATATTCAAACCCAAGTCACTATTTAATTAACATTATTCTACATTCTAAAAATCTGATTCAAAATACATCCAAGTCATGTCTCAATTGTTTAGCACAAATTTCGACAGAATCTTCAGAATAACCTAACAAAACTAGGCTAAAATACACCAAATTACCAAATAAGGCCATACTATTTTCACACACAAGATTCAGAAGAGGAACAAATCAAATTCATGCTGAATTGATTTCATTGGACTAAAATATCATTGATTTAACTTAATTTTGCAGTTCAAACATTGTTAATTACATATTCAGCAATGAGAAAATTGAGCACTTACCACTAATTCATAGTATGCTGAATAATATTGTGGGAACCTTCCAGAAGCTCCACCGAGAGATGTCTGTACTGCATCTAACAGCAGGAAGATCTTTTCCCGTACAGGAAGTTCAGACTGTAAAAAATGAGAAGGTAAAATTACTTAAATGTCCTTAAGCAACCAACAATGAGAATGAGAAGTTGAAAACTACTCGCCTTTTTCTTGACTATTTTCACAAGTAAGGGCAATAGCCCTGTGTCTATAACTTGCTTATGGACTGGTTCTCCAATATTATTCATCAACATCTCCAACAACTGTGAATGCAATACAATAAAGTAAGTATGTAGGGAATAAAGTAATTTATTTCAAAATCGAAGAATGGTGCTAACCATTACGGAAAAGAGTTGAGTGTTTGTGTTTTTGCTGCCTAAGCGTTTTTTGATTGATTTTATGACATCTTTTGCTCGTCTGCATTATTAACAAATAAATAAAGTAAGGGTAAAGGTATATATAGCTTTTGCAGCATTAAATAAAGCATATGATTTTCTGTATAATCACGCAAGATTAACAGTTTACCTGTTATCTTGTGCAACTAATTCACAAATCTCAATGCTTTTTGTCCAATCCATTTCAGTAAGTTTTTCGCTTGTTGCACCACTAACAAGTTCGGAAGCCATATTTTGAATCCCTTCTGCAAGTATGAACATGAAGCAAACCTCATTATGCACAAAAAATAACTAAGAAAAATAAATAAATAAATAAAAAAATGTGTGTTCCTCATTCAGCTTCTTCCTTTATCATATACTAAATTACCAAGTGAAATGCAAAAATACACCCTACACTTTACCCAATTATCAAAAAAAAAAATCCATGTTATTTTTATTATCAAAACACCTCCTGCGCTAATTTTTTATTAGTAAAAGACCCCTCACAAGTCGAAATTACAGTTAAACCCCCACCAATGGATGCAAAGACAACCCTCTTAACCTAAATAAATATCAATAATCCCGGTGTTAACTTTGAAAATTGGCAATAACCCCCTGTTTACTTAAAAAATCGACAAAAACCTCCCCATTGATTTATGAAGGAATTTCATATGGGTTTTTTCCTAATAGAACACGGGGTTTTTGCTATTGAAAATAATACAGTTTTTTTTTTATAGTTATAATTAGCAAAGCACAGGGGTCCTTTTGCATTTAGCTCCTAAATTACCACTCACACACACACAAACACACACACAACCATGAAATCAATGTGATTTTTAAAATTTAAAAAAAAAAAACAAAGGAACCCTGTCTTTCGAGTTATACAACATTCAACTTCAGATCTCAATGAAAAATGCGAATTACATGCCCTAATGAAATTGAAATTTTTACCTATCTTAAACAAAATGAACTAAAGAAAAGGGAAATTCCAAAAGATAATTAAGTAAAACAACAGTATAATACAATCAAGAAAAATACATACCTGGAGGTAACGCAGCAAAATAGCTGAACCAGGAGCTTCAACTCTCTTCCAGTTTGTATGTATAGCTGTAATCACTGGTGACACGTATATACAACTGTCTACATATGTATATATAAATATCACAAAGACACCAAAAATTAAATTAAATTAAATTAAGATTCTCTGTTTAACTAACTGTATTTTACTTTATTTTGGGGCTTTATATTCTTTCTATAATTTTAACTTTGGTGATTTACACTCATATTCCCTGAGATTCAGTCATATTATAAAGAATTCCCTATAGTTTTAAAAATGACAAAGTCATCTCCTGTAGGTGACACCGCCAACAACTTGTAAATTTTTTAAAAAAAACACTTTATAAAGGTTTTTTTTTATATAATTTTTGAATATGTAGAGGGTTCCTTGTAATAGGATTAAACCTCAAGAATTTGAATGTAAATTACCCTTTTCTATTTGAATTATTTTATGAGAGTGAATAACATTTTTGGTCCTCTTTATGGGTCAAATTTTGTATTTTTGTCCCTCTTATATCTTTTGTAGTAGATTCGTCCATCTTATCAATGTAGTGTATCACATTTGTCCTTCTTATAACACATTTGTTCTTCTTAATTTTTTTGCAGCATATTCGTCCCTATCATCATTGTAGTATATTATATTCGTCCCTCTTAAATTAAAAATACATCAATTTTCGTCAATTTTAGAATATATTTTGAATTTAGGTGATGTATTTTGTAGTTAAAAGGGACTAATGTATCACAATATATTAATAAGAGTGACGAATTCATGATGAAAAATTTTAGAGGGACGAACATATTACACTATATTGATAAGATGGACGAATGCGAAGCATTATATTGATAAGAGGGATGAATTTGGTATAAAAAAAATTAAGAGGGATGAAAATTCAAAAGTTAACCCATAAGCGGACCAAAAATGCGATACACTCATTTTATGATGACTGTTGAAGAGCAATTAAGAATCTCTATTCTCTGTTTATGTGCGGGTGTGAAACTGTGAATGAATAACGGCGCTTATTGACATGCCAAGAATTGCTTCAGCCACGCCATTCATTTTTTGTTGGACAAAGATACCCATCGATTTTTAGATTTCTTCTGTATTTTTATATAGTTCGAAGGGAAATTCTTACCCATATCGGGTTTGACCGAACCCAAAGTAATTACAAGGCAAGTGCAATACATTTGCTTTGAGATTGGATGTAACTCCCAATTGAGTGACCAATCACACACTTGCTTGGTGGTTGATTGGTTTAGCCAAACCAGGCTTGAACAAGAATTTTTCATAGGTCAAATTATGCAAAAGTCTGCTTAAGTCATACTTTTGTGGAGTAATTTGAAGAGCAAATTATTTTTTTGAAATAAAAGTAATAAAAATTCTAATGAAATTTATTCATATAAATAAGATAAAGATAATCGATCTTAACTTTCAATGAAATTGAAAAGGAAAAGGGTGTGTCAAAGGAAAATCATGATTTGTACAAAATAATATTTATAAGAATGTAGACATCAAGATGAAATAGGCGTTGGTTTTATTGGCTTAGAGGATTAAATATATGTGGAGCTATATTATGTGCATACATAATAAATTTAATATATATATATATATATATGGATTTATTTTATTTTTATTATCTGAAAGGATGACAAAATTCATCTAGGAGTTTGATGAGAATTACGATTGGTGGAATGAAAATGTTTAATCCCATTCGCTCCCCATACTTTTGCAACCTAGCGTCGGTAGGGACATAGAGAGCTGCATTCGCTTTTGATATTCCTTCGTAGATCTCGGATTTCACCACTACACACGAAACTCCACTCTCCTCTGTCTCACTCAGGTGAATTGGTTTCGAGAGCATTCTGCCAGTTTTTGGCGACTTTCACTTTTAACTCGATTCACTGCCCATTTTATGAAAATTTTCTTCAAAGAAATTTCAATTAATATTAATCTGAATAATCCCAAATAAAATATCTAAATTAACAAAAAATTATAATTATTATATATATATATGATAATTAGATATATCAGGAGCTTTCTTATTAATGACGGTGCGCGTGATTTCTAATAGAATAATTCATATCATCATCATGTTGTTCAAAAAAATGGGTTTTTGCACCATAATGTCAAATTATATCAGGTCTTGTTTCCACTTTTTCAATTATCCTGGATACTCCTTTGCGATATGGAATTTTTTTATATTTAAATTGTGTATCTCCATCACTTATAGTTATTTATCATTCAATAAATAATTGATAAATGATCCACCGATATTAATCTAATCCAATAAGAATGCTTCTTACTTTCTAATTCTACATAAACATTAATAATTTTCTATCAGTAAAAAATACCTTTTAATGGAGTATTATTCTTTTAGTATCATGTATATTCGGAATAGAAAATGCTTCCAAATCAATAGAATGTATCAAATATATCAAAAAAAAAGTAATCACTAAAATGAAGTTTTTCAAAATATATAGACCATAACTCATAAGTTGGGTTCTTAAACAACGCAGCGAGGGTCATTTGAAGATCCGTATACGATAATAAATAAAAAGAATGATATATATACATAGTATTTTATAAAAGTAAGTAACATTAACAATATTTCACTGTCAATTTAAGAAGATAGTAATTTATAACTCCTTTATAAGTTTATTTAAACAAATATTTTCATCTAAAACTACGTATATTAGTAAAGAAAGTTTGAACATGTGAGATAAAATTAAATAAACCTGACTTAGGAAAAAATATTAATATAATTTTTTAAATGAAGATTTATTGAATCCAAAAAAAATTTAATATCCGACTAAATCCGACCAAGATCCATAGAATTCAAAAAATTACGATTCGAGCAACATAATCCGACTCGATATAACAGAAGCCGAATCTAAATAAATATGATCCAATCAAAATCCAACCCCTTGGCAGCCTTCCTCGTAGTACTACAAAAATCACTGGCCGGTGAATAACTTGGGAACCGTGCACTGCACCACATGGCAGAATACGTACCTGTGGTGTTAATAGCCAATAGGACATAGGGGCCTCAAATGATTGCCCCCCACGTGTTCTGATCTTTAAGGCGAGTGTCGTTAATTAAAGAGGCGCGTCGTCATATTATCCAACAAGAAAATCAGAAGGTCTGACAGCGTGTAATACAGGCGCCACTTTTTCTTTTTTGGACCATATTCATGTAATGGGAGAATTTTAGTCAAACTAGTCCTAATTTAGGGAAAATTAGCATCATCATTTTTTTTCCTAGTAATTAAATTTATAGACAGGAATTTGTCGGATTGTGTATAAATGCAGGTCGACTACTCTGGCAGTTTATATTTGCGTCGAGTTTGAAGTAATTGTGACTTGGGCTAAATTTGAAATCCTATATGGTCTATTTGAAAGGGTTTTAGTTCGATTTCGCAAGTTTTAATTTTAAAATATTAATTTGGATAGTTTCGATGAAACATTTAAAACCTTATTTGGTTAGATTTTGGACGTTGGGTTTTTTAGTTTTGAAAAAATTGAAATTTCATTCGAATTGAGTTTGGATGTTGGGGTTTAAGAAAAATAGTAGATGATAGGTGTCAAATAATTTTTTTTTTATAGAGTTTGTGGAGGGAAAAGTAGATGGTATATAGGTGTCAAATCAAAATTTTATAGGTTTCAAGAGTTTGTGTGTTGGTTTTTGAATAAATTTGTGACGAGTTTCGTGGTTTGAGGAAAACTCATTTGGAGGGATTTTGCTCGTCCCAAAAGTGGTCAATGAGGTCTAGAGGGGGGGGGGGTGGTGAATAAACCTCTTAAAACTTTAAAACTTTTAACTTTAACTTTTTCTGTCAGCAGACTAAGCTGATCAGAATTCGTAAGACTACTAAGCTGTTCGCGCACAAAGCTTTGAGCAGCAGAGTTGACCATTCGTCTGATTTCACTCAGCTGATTCAGATGAAATATCAGAGTTTTAGAAACTAGTTGGCAGCGATTTATCAAGTGTTTTTCAACCAATATGTTCCTCTTTAAGTTTTCTCACTCAAAAGATTTTATCCCCAGTTTTTACAACTCCTTTTAAAATCTTTTGGTTCAGTTCGTATGTTTGATTTCTTTTGAAAGTAAGTAAGATAAAGAAACTATGAATCAAACACATATAGTGGTTATATGGATAAAAATCCTTTAGTCCACTCTTCCAAGTCACACAGATCTTGGGTTATACTAGAAAACACAAAGTTAACAGTATACAATGCTTGCGCCGATCAACAAATTAAAAGGCCACAAGTGCGCAGTAAGAAATCACACAGAAATCCTACTCTCCGAAGCTAGATCACTCACACAGATGAATCTACACTCCTCACGCTATTTTCAGTATAGGAGCTCACAAAGAAAACCTACACTAAGAAGCTATATCACTTCACACAGATGGATATGCACTCCTTTCTTTTCTCAGTTGAAAGTCACTCAGACAGACAACGCAAGTTCTCTGTTCTTCAACGAAAAGCTTCGTCAACAAATGACTGGGCTTGTGATAAGACGACTCAACTGATGGATCTCGCTCTTAAGATGTGATCTTGAATTGTGCAAGTCTCTTCTCGATCTTCAGTTTGTCTTCTATTTATACTTCGCGGATTTGAATTTCTGCCCGTTGAAGATGAGATAGAAATCTACAGTCCTCGAGTACTGGTCCCCAATTTCTGGAACGGCTCTCTGCAACTGTTGCTTTGTACACTCTGCTGTACGGATATCTGCTTTATGTCAGTCGCATTTAATGCACTCAGCTGGTTACCGTTGATAACCTTACTTCACCGACTTCATTTCGCTGATGGGAACGCTCGGCTGATGACCACTCTCCTGATGATCACTCGGCTGATGGCTACTCAGCTGATTCAAGAATGAACACATCTATCTTGACTCGGCTGATGATAACCAATCTGATATCCCACTCGGCTGATTCGGTTACTTTGCTTCAAGACCTTGAGATAGGTTTCACTAAGCTGTTCAGTTCTTAGTTGATGACAATTCGTTTATCCTTTTAATCTTCAAAACGATTATGGCCTTTTTGTCATCTTCAAAACCTTCTCCAATATTGACCAACAAATTTTGTAGCTCTTACTTCATTTATTATGTTCCAATTCAATCTTCTTTTTCTTGAAATAGAAATGTTAATTCTAAATACGTAATAATTTGACACAACTAATTTTCAATCATAACTTATAAGGGCATAAATGTTAATACCTAAAACTTCCATTTTTTCAATTTTCACATAAATCTTCGTGCCAATAGTAAATGAGATAAAATTAATGGGACGGAGGTAGTATTAAATTTGATCAATTTATAGGTTGAACTTGAACATATCAACTTATATAACATTTGACTAAAATAAAACTCAAAATCAAATATTTTAGATTACTAAATACTACTAGAATTAGCAGAGCTAGCTAACAATCATTTGCAAACAAGAAAAATCATTAGTGTTCAAGTATGTCAAGGGCAGAAAATATTGAATTGATTCTAAAATAAAAAAGAACGTTAAAAACCAATAACTTAATTTGCAAATTCTACTTATCTTTTTATATTATTAAACTTAGATTTAAAGTTCATACTTTGTACTTTCTATATAAGATTTGGGGATCTATTTTTGAAATTATGATCTTGGGTACTGCCAGTCAAGGATGTTCGTTTTATATTCATTTTTAGCACATATAGAAGTTAACTAAACTCGACTCAAGGTAATTTGGTCAAGTGGTAGTCTTGCGACCTCGGAGACAAACTCAAATTTCAAATTCTACTAAAATCATCACACTGAAAAGAACCTTCCCGATACGCTCTCCGATCGAAATTGTGATCCACATTTTAGAAGTTCAAGAAAATATGTTAACTAAACTAAACGCAGCCCAACCCAATTTAGCTAACACCAATAGGGAAAAAAATAGATTGAGTCGAATTGGACCAAATTCAATCTCGGCCAGTCCATTAATCATAACCCATATTGTCACTCATAAAAACAACCATCTTGAACTATGGTTAAATTTTGATGTTGGAATTGGTAGGGCTGTTCATTAAGTGAAAATCGAATCGAACCGAACCGAAATTTCGGTTTTTGATTTTTTCGAACCGAAAACCGAACCGAACATCCTAATTCGGTTTTCGGTTTTAACCGAAAAATTTCGGTTCGGTTCGATTCGGTTTCGGTTTAACCGAAATTTTATATTATTGATAATTTATTAAAATTATATAATCAAATACTAAATCATTTATCATAAAAAACATCAAATTAATAGGTAACCATAACTCTAAAAATTATTAAACATTACATAGAACTAAATAGTAAAGTGGCTAACATTTAATAATCATCAAATGACATAAATTAAACAACTAAAATTCATATCATAGGCATAAAACTAAAGAATTCTACAATACAACTGCTAAAACTAACATTTAATAATCCTCAATTGACATAAATTAAAAAAAAAAATTCATATCCATAGGCATAAGATTAAAGAATTTGAAAGTCCATAAAATCGAACAAAAAATGTTAACTATTTGAATCAAAAATTCGGTTTCGGTTCGATTCGGTTAACCGAACAAAAATAATCAAACCGAACCGAAAACCGAATTAGACCAAGTCTCAAAACCAAAAACCGAACCGAATAGCTTTGGTTCGGTTCGGTTTTCACCGAACTCATTTCGGTTCGATTCGATTCGGTTCAATCGGTTATCCGAACCGTGAACACCCCTAGGAATTGGTCCAAAGACAATTGCTGCTAAGCTGATTAGAAGAAATTTATCATAAAGAAATAAAACAGTAAGAAAAACTTTCCTCACATTCGAATGGGCAGATTGGGCCGGTCCGATATGTATAAAATGAAACATTCTTTTACTAGTCAAAAACAGATTGAGTTCAGAATTGGTCAAAAATGGCCCTTCTTTATCTTTTTTCACGTGCCTTAATTTTAAACAAAAAGACGAATTAGAATTAAAAAAAAAAAAAAAAAAAGGAAGAAGAAGTTTAGATTTAGAGAAATAAAATAGATCCTTCTATTATTTGGTTTAAGTAGACATTGGAATCAAACTGAAAATAATAAAGAAGTCTTTGTACGAATGTAGTTTGGCTGGGTTTCGTCTCGATTGGGTTTCAAAAACTGGTTTGAGAGTTTTTTACGAAACTTTTAAAACTCGATTTGAATAACGGTTTCAACAAAATATTGAGCTAAAAAATATTAATAAATAATAATTAGTGAGTTTTAAAAATTTGAGATGATTTGATGAAGTTTGGTTGTTGGAGTTTTGTTGGAAGAAGCTAAAGATGAAGACAATAAAGTGAAGGGAGGTTTTGATGATTTTCAAAACATCATCATCAGCTAAGTAATGGAAGCTTAGCCAATTCCTTAGAAGATTTTGACCACGAAAGAAGACAAATAAGAAGGGTCAAATCTCATGGTCCAGAAGATTACTGATCTGTTGCTGAGTTCGGAATCAGACTGGTAGCTTTTCAGCTGACTCAAATCAGATTAGTTCAACTTGAGATCAGCAGAGTATCTATCAGATGGGTAGTTTCGATCAGCAGAGTGGAAGTGATTAGGAAAGTCATCCCAACGGTAATAAATGCACCTGAAGTAATAAATGCTGCAAGAGAGGGTATTTATGGCAAATGATTGAAGTTATTCTCGGATCAGCAGAGTGAATTTAATGCGGCTGAGAAAAGTACATCAGAGTGTACAGTGCGCAGTTGCAGGTAGCCGTTCCAGAAAAAGGGGGACTAGTACTTGTGGAGCTGAAGTTTGTCTTTCTTCAGCGGATATAATTTCAAATCACAAGTATAAATAGTTCAAAATCAAGAGTTAGAGACGCAAGAAGCAACACAACTGAGAGCATTCAACGCAGAAATTTTCTAAGTCTCAAAACTTAAGAACAAAACACTCATCATCCTAGTCATCTGTTGACGAAAGCCGAAGTTGAAGATAAAAAAAAACTTATAAATCTGAGTGATTTTGTTAGAGAGTGTTGTGAGGAGTTGTTATCCATCTTTGTGAAGTGATAAAACCCTGTAGAATATGTTTTCTTTGTGATTTCCTATTACGCACTTGTAGCCATTTCATTTGTTGTTCGGTGCAAACATTGTATACTGATTACTTAGTGTTTTTTAGTATAACCCAAGATCTAAGTGACTTGGAAGAGTGGACTAAAGGTTTTCTATCCATATAACCACTATAAAAATTCTGGGGTCTTCCCTTTGCATTGTTTTCTTGCATATTTTCAAAAAGCATACTAAAACACTTAAGTTAACTGTTTGAAAGATTCTAAAAAGTAGTTTGCAAAATCTGAGGATAAAATCATTTCTAAGTTAACAAAATTTACTTGTGAAAAATACTTATAAAATCCGCTGCAAGTAACTTACTTAAAACTCTGATTTTATAAAAATCATCTAAGTCGTATCAGAAGAGTGGTCAACTCTGATGTTCAAAGCTTTGTGCGCAATCAACTTAGTCTACTTACGAATCTTGATAAGCTTAGTCTGCTCATAGAATAAATTAGAGAAATTTTAAGTTAAAATTTTCAGAGGTCTATTTATCTCCCCCCCCTTTCTAGACCTCATTTGACAACTTGGGACCAACAAGTTTGGAGGAGAAAATATCCTATATACCACTCATGTGTATCACATTTGTGTACCACCAATATAAAATTGATATATATCCATATTAATTGTAGAGTTTACTGACACTAAATTTAATCTCAATTAGTAATTTGAAAAAAAGAATTATAATTTATAATCCATCCCACTTTCTCTCACGATTCTTCATCTTCTTCAAATTGAATTCCAGAAAATGCCATAACTATGTATGATAAGATTATGTATGAAATCACACTAAACAGGCACCAACACACTGCACTATTGACCTATATGGTTTAATAAACCAAACCTCAATTCTCAATGCTATAACGTGAATAGCTCCAAAGGATTTTAAAATACTTCACCATAAAAAAAATAATGAAGAGCTCCATTCACAAATTCCAAATATATGTGGCAACCAAAAAATTAATACGAGTGGTGCTTGTAATAGAGTTCAATTGCAAATTACAATTTGATATTGGACTCTAAAATGCAATTGAATTTAGACTTTTACAACTAAACTCTTAAATCTCAGTTAACTAAAGTATGTAAAATATATGTTACTCAAAAATTTTACTTGATAACTGGAGGGTAGAAAAAAAATGTGTGGAGGAGAGTCTTAAATTAATTTTTTTAATCGGTTAGTCTAGTTTATTTTTTGCAAAATTGAAGGTTTATTAATTGTAGAAGACAATAATATGGACTGGAGAAGATGAAGTGTCATGAGAAAGTGGGAGATATTGTAAATTATAATATTTTTTTAATTACTAACTGAGGTTAAGCTTAGTTAATGTGAGTTAACTCTACAATTAATTTGGACATATGTCAATTTTATATTGGTGGTACACAAGTGTGATACACATGAGTGGTATAGAGGATCTGCAGCCGAAAAATATGGTTAAGTGACAATATATATATATATATATATATATATATATATATATATATATATATATATATATATATATATATATATAGATATATATCCGTCGCTCAACGGATAAAAGTTACTCTAGGGATAACAGACTGATCTTCCCTAAGAGCTCACATCGACGGGAAGGTTTGGCACCTCGATGTCGGCTTCTTCGCCACCTGGGGCTGTAGTATGTTCCAAGGGTTGGGCTGTTCGCCCATTAAAGCGATACGTGGGCTGGGTTCAGAACATCGTGAGACAGTTCGGTCCATATCCGGTGTGGGCGTTAGATCATTGAGAGGACCTTTCCATATATATATATATATATATATATATATATATATATATATATATATATATATATATATATATATATATGTGTGTGTGTGTGTGTGTGTGTGTGTGCGTTCGCGCGCACACATTTATTTTCATTTTTATTATCTGAAAGGATGTCAAAATTTATATAGAATTTTGATGAGAATTATGATTGGTGGAATGAAAATGTTTTAATACCATTCGCTCCCCATACTTTTGCAACCTAGCGTCGATAGAGACCTAGAGAGTTGCCTTCGCTTTTGATGTTTCTTCGTAGATCTCGGGATTTCACCCCTACACGCAAAACTCCACTCTCCTCTGTCTCACTCAGGTGAATCGGTTTCGAGAGCATTCCGCTATTTTTTGGCGACTTTCACTTGTAACTCGATTCATTGCCTATTTTTATGAAATTATTCTTCAAAGAAATTTCAATTAAAATTATTCTAAATAATTAATAAAAAAAATTCTAATTGTGTTATATATATATATATAATTAGATATATCAGGAGCTTTCTTAGCAATGCCGGTGCACGTGATTTCTAATAGAATAATTCATATCATCATCATCATCATATTAAAAAAAATGGGTTTGTGCATCATATGTCAAATTACATCAGGTCTTGTTTCCACTTTTTCAATTATTCTGGATACTCCTTTTCGATATGGAAATTTTTGTTATTTAAGTCGTGTATCTGAAATATGTATTCGTAAAAGGAAAATCTTGAAATTAAATACAAGAAACGATACCTGGACAGAAAGTAAAAACAATTATAAAAAAAATATCCAAACCGAGGCCTGTGTGAAAACACAGTATCCTTAAGATAAATTCGCTCCCTCACCCTTCCGGTTCGTGCTCGAGGCTACTTGAACATTTGTCTCCCAGGATACAACGGTACAAGCAATGAAGCTTTGCACCAAGCTTTTGCTAATCGAACTGAAACTTGTTAGAACTCGGAAAAAGAAGGAGAGGATAATTTGTTTTTGGTGTTTAAAAAAGTGAAGAATGAAGCCACTATTTATAGGACATGAGGAAGGCAAAATCGGAAAAAAAAATAATTAATGGCCATTTCAGTTTCGGCTGTTAGCCTGTTACACAATTTAAATTCAAAGCCTTCAATTGCCTGTTATATTTTTGGATTTATTTTAAGATTTTAAAAATCTTTATTCTTGATGGGCCGAAAATATATGCAAAAATGAGCCCGCCCGAAAGCCTTCAAATTGGGCTGCATTCGTGTCCGCAGGTCGCGGGCTCGCACGAGTCTTGAAGGTCCGAAGCAAATTTCGATCCAAAGAGACTTGTTGTAGCTAAGTAGTTACACAACTACATTGCACAATCACATATAAACCTCAAGTTTTTTCATCTCACTTCCAATGTGGGATAAAAGCCACTTGCATTTATTTTCTTCCATTTCAAGAGTGTACTTTGAGTGTCAATTTCTCATTCACCCGAACTTCGAATTTGTCATACTTTATACCGTTTTAATCTACTCAAGTAGTAGATTATAAATCCACAAAGACCCGACACTTTTCTCAAAGTGGATCCCACTTAAAATGTGGTCAAAACAGTCCATTACCTTAATATTTTCCAACAATCCCCCACATGAATGAAAACTGAACGAATTCCTAACAGGATGTTCTAAGAGGATAGAGTTCAGCGGTAGACACTTGCATGGGATAGGTAGGAGTAACCCTTTGAACCATCCCTTGAGAAAGTATGTTTACTTTACTGGCTGATCAGTAGACACGGTGTCCTCGAACTGTTCTGCTGTTTATGTAAACGATGACATACTCCTCACACGCATCTTACCTCGTAACATTTTAGTTCTTACGATTATGTCCGTTTTGACCATGGACATCTACCTGATTCAACAAGAGTTTCTAAGAATTGTGCCCTATACCATTCCCTTTGAAGCGGCCTTCTTCTCTCTCACATAGGTGATTCATTTCCTTAGAGTATCTCGAGTTACTCTCTTTACAAGAATCATTAAAAGCTTGACTTAACCTGATTCAACCGTTATCATTGGTTTCATCTTAGGAATGGACTTGAGGGTAAAAACCCTCACAGTGACTTAACTAAACCTTTGCGGTTAGGTTGTCCCTTTGAACCTGGATCTTGGGATCTCCAGTCAACTAGGTTGGGTTTTCCTTCGCTAAGTTTTTATTCCATGGGCTTTAGTCCCATTCATCTTGATGACTTAACAACTATCTCTCTTATTAATCCTTTGGTTAGCGGATCCACTAGATTATCCTTTGACTTTACATAGTCAATAGTAATCACTCCAGTTGAGAGTAGTTGTCTAATGGTATTATGTCTTCGGCGTATATGCCTAGACTTAACATTGTACATTTTACTCTGTGCTCTTCCAATCGCAGATTGGCTATCACAATGAATGCATACTGCTAGCACAGGCTTAGATCATTGTGGAATACCCTCTAAGAATTGGCGTAGACACTCGACCTCTTCACCACATTTGTCTAGAGCTATAAACTCAAACTCCATTGTGGATCTGGCTATCACAGTTTGTTTTGAGGATTTCCAAGATACAACTGTACCACCTAAGGTGAATACATATCCCCTGGTGGATTTTTAATCTTTTACATCAGATATCCAATTTGCATCACTGTATACTTATACAACAGCTGGATATCTTGTATAGTGTAGCCCGTAGTTACGAGTATACCTTAAGTATCTCAGTAATCTCACTATGGCTTTCCAGTGGTCAGTACTAGGATTACTAGTATATCTGCTTAGCTTACCTACAACGTATGTGATGGGGGCTGTTTTACACCCCAAAGGATAATCTAGAACCCGAGAAGAATGGGGTCATTCCGACTAGATAATCAACCTGAAATGCGGATCGACCCTGGAGTTCGTCTCGACCTGAGATGAGCGTCTCGTCGACCTAGCACAGGAGTCCGAGTCCCTTAGGGACATTAGTCTGAGTCCAGTTATGGTTATGTTTCCTTGTATAGCTAGGGAATAAGATCTATATAAACTCACTACTTACATTGTATTAGGGCACAACACAAAATAGCATACTTACGCCTACTTACTAGACTTACTTTGTAATACGTGATCTATTCAATAAGAGAGCCTTTGCTACACATATTACGTATTTTTTCCTCTGTTCTTATGTTGGTTGTTTGTTCATCCTTGTGTTGATCATCCAGAGTAAAGTAACTAAGCCCTTGAATTATACTTAATCTAGCCTAGATCATATTATTATTGATATTACTGAACTTAATGAAATTCGGTAAAATCAGTTGGCGCCCATCGTGGGGCTCAGTTAATTACTCGATAGACATATGGCTCGCCCAAGGAAGAACGCACACAACGACGGAAGAAGCAACACCACGCACCCACCCCCACCAACGGATGGGTTGCACAAAAACACTGATGGCGAAGGCATCAACAACCCTCTAGAGGTCGATCAACATCAGGAGTCTGATCATGCGGCAACTCATGAGGATCATCCGAACTCCAATAGGCAGGTCCCGTCTGGACCGCAAAACCTGGCGGCGAACCCGGTCCCAGCTGAACCTATAATCCGAGCGATTCCCCCTCCTTTACTAGAAAGGGAAAAAAAGCTCAGGCAGTTGGCGCAGTTAGTGAGTTCTTTATATCCCGAACTCCTGGCAATTCCCGAACAAGAACCCAGAAATTCGAGGACAGCTACTGCACAACCCGCATGGAAAACTCAGAGGGAAGTCGACCATATCTCAGATCAGGCCGATAGCCCAAAAATTGATCAGCAATCTTTGGCTACTCCCACACAGGAGTAACGGAAGACCGATCGATAACAATATTCGAAGAAGGCCTAATCGGGCAAGAGCTAATGCTCGTCCCATATAGCCGTAGTCAAAAGAAAATACTATCATCCCAATCGATGACGATATGGTCGATCCATTACCAAATCAGCCCAAAACGGTGCGCGTTTCAGAAAGAGAAATAAAAAAGATGGTACAAGAACGCGTAGAACAATGACTGCTAGCTACCAAACAACCCTGGGCAAGAAGAAGAGAGGTTCAAGAAAGCATTGCCGCATGCTCTCATTTCTGTAGAGAAATTAAAGAAGCACAATCGCCAGGGCAACTGCCGGGCCGTCTACCTCGTTACGATGGTACCACCGATCCAGACGATTACAGATTTAGCTCTACAAACATAATGAACTTGTACGCTCACTCAGCTGAGTATACTGCTAAATTGATGGTCACAACGTTTGAAGGATTAGCGTTAGATTGGTTTGGAAAGCAACCAACCAATTCAATTTTTAGCTTCCGGGAGTTATGTAATAAGCTCACTCAACTATTTGCTAGTCATAAACAACAAAAACTCCCTATGAGTTATCTGGGAACAATTAATCAACAAGAAGGATAATATCTAAGAAGTTGGTTAGGAAGGTTCAATGTGGAGCTACTAAATATCGATTTTCCAAACATCGACTACATTATCTCCATATTATTCGACCTTACTAAGAATGGGCAATTTGGTAATGCCTTAAATCGAAAACAACCAAGAACTTTCGCGGAAATAATGACTTAGCCTCAAAATATATGACTCAGGAAGAGATGAACTCCTTTAAAGACAAAAATAGAAATAAAGATTCCACATCGGGGATAAAACGACAAGATAAATCTCCGATCCCCAAGATAACGGATTGCGACAGATCACTTAGGTGAGGAAACATGTTTTAGAGGTTGGATTACAATCGCAATAATTCAGACCTCGATCCGCGGAGCAATTACAAAGAAATCGGGTAGATCATGTAGAGTATACCAAATTGAATGTTCCTCGGGAAGAGATCTTAGTACTTCTTGAAAGGAACAATTGGATTCCTCCGGCTAAAAGAATTACGCAAACTAAGCCCGGAGCCAGAAATTACAACTTATATTGCCGGTACCATCGAGCTCATGGCCATCGTACCGAGGATTGTTTTCATCTAAAACAAGAGATCGAAAGGTTAATTCAAGAAGGAAAGTTGGACGAGTATGTTGAATGGAATAGTAGAAAGAGGAATAGGACGAGAAGCCCTCGAAATCATAATCGGAGAAGAGCACCTCCAAGAAGAACCCCGAACAATGATCCGCCATAAGACATGGATAACGACCATGTGAACGGGACGATACATACAATTTCCAACGGACCCGTAGGTGGGGATAGTCGTAATGCGCGTCGACGGACTACCAGGTCTCTTGAGGAAAGCTTGGAAACGCCGAGGGAAGTATGGACGCTAGAGAACAAAGTTCCTAAGGAACAATCTATCAGTTTTAATGAGGACGAGGTCCCCAAAAATATAATATGGGATACCAAGGAGGACAACCTCGACTTCCCTATGGTAGTTTCACTTGAAATAGCGAACTACAACGTGAAAAGAATATTGATCGATAATGGAAGTTCCGCCAACATTATTTCAAGAGAAGTGTTGACACAAATGAGTTTAGGGAAAATAACACTTCAAAAAGTGGCAACACCTTTGGTGGGATTTGGAGGATCGGAAATTGTCCCAGCAGGGACCGTTAATCTAAGTGTTTCCCTAGGAAAAAGGCCTATATGGGTGGTAAAAATGATTAAGTTCTTGGTGGTAGAAGCTCCCTTCGCATACAATGCTATATTAGGTCGACCAGCGCTCAATTTGTTCCGAGCAGTCGTCTCCACCTATCACCAAAAGATAAAATTTCCCATAGATTCTGGCATTGGGAAAATAGTTAACGATCATTGTATGACTTGGGATTGTTATAATACCTCCTTAGCACTTGGGGATAAATTCAAATCTATAACTCTTGCAAAAAGAAAGCTTGAGGAGGCAACTGTCCAAAGATCTAGGGAACCTGATATCCCGAGTACGGATAGTGATCTTACGTGTTTTCGTGGGGATTACGGTATGGTATAATATTCGAACCAACACGCAATATAAGAAGGAGAAGATCAATAATATACTTATATTCTCAAGTGTGAGCGTATAGATTACAAATGATAAGGTCCTATTTGAGCATTAAAGGATGCCGTACAAGGTAGAAACTAAATACACACGAGAGTGATAACTAGTCTAACTTTCTAAGGTTGTCCGATCAAGAGCCTCGGATCATGAGCACCTGGGAAAAGCGTGTCTGGCGTCATAAATGCTTGTGATATTTATAGTTGATCCGGTGAGCTAGCTGAACCATCTACGTGGAAACATTTCTCGGCCCATAGGCCTGGGCCTGTGGTCGGCCCAACAGTAGTTTCCGACCTTAAGCTTCGGTCTAAGAGATTGGACTGGGCAGACTAGGACCTTTGGGTCAATATTATGTTCTGGAGATCGAAATTCGTGATCTTCGATCCAACGTATCCTATTTTTGATCTGGTACCCATCCCCAAGTGTAGAGGATCCAAGATACCCCTCATCAATACGCCCCACTTCTCGAGTGTAAGTGAAGCGGAAGCTCGGAGAAGTAAAAACTATCTCAATACGAGGTAAATCATTTATGACATGTTTTGGATATGCCTCGTTAAAAACCTAATTCAGAAAAACCCGATGGGATAAAAACTGAATCAGAGAAAAAGAGTGCATATCTTGGAAACCTTAAAATGAGTATCTGTCGTGGAGATGTGACTTCTGATGTCGATGATTTTGGTTGAAACATTTCGTGATTGGTAGTTGAGCAGCGTCGTTTGTTGGTAAAAATTGATCTTTCCATAATGATTTATTCCTCATTATTGAGTGTGAAGTGAAGCGAAAAAGTCGGAGAAGTAAGTACATTCCGAAGCTGAGAAAGCATATCTTTTCCAGTAGGCAGTTTGCGGTCTAAATCCGTAGTGTATAGGTGTCGAAAATGCAATTATAGGAAGGGTAAATTTGAAGTTACCATTTAAGAAGTTGAACCGTCGCGGTTATTTGGGGTTCGATTGGCAATTTACCTTTTGACCTTATATATATATGCGGGGAACGTTAGACATTCACGAGAGACTGCAGAAAACCACTAGATCGGAGCGTTGAGATCGAATTTAGTAAAAACTTCAAAAAGTCATTTTCCATATTTCTGTGTTATTCGAAATGTCAAGTTCCTCCGATCCTAAAGGCAAAGGCCAGGTGGTAGAGGAGCGGGAATCCGAGCCTGATATGATGAAGGTTGAAAATACTCGACCGTCGTTAACAGAGAACTCTACAACTTCGAACTCTGGTTCTGAATCTGATAGGGACGAAGGAGAGTCGAATTCAGATTCTGAGAACGAAGGAAATGGGACCTCGTCCGAGGCCACTAACGACGAGGCCGCTGAGGATGACAGACTTACTTTGGCGCAAGATGAATTCATGAAGTACATGCTCGGCAGTAACGCTGTTGTTACAATTTATAAATGGGTAGAACCATCGACCAGCACCAGTCTTAACATGACTGAGTTAAGGGCTGATCAAACCATTTATCGCTATAAAGAAGAAGACCTAGATTCTTTAAAGCTCGAGTTCGGGAAGTACATGTCCGACGAGTTCTCGATCATTATTCCTATTCCCGATCAACGAGTTACTGATCCTCCAAAGGGGTGCCAAGCGTTCTATACTAGGCAATTCTTCTATGGCCTGCATATCCCTTTTATTCCGCTGATTCGTAGCATCCTAGAGGCTTTTTCTCTCACTCCTCAAATTCTTCCCAATTCGATAGGATATATAGTCGCATTCTGTGTACTTATGAAGGCAAAAAGGAAAAAACCGACTTTCCAAAATTTTTGGCGAGTCTTTCAAATGAGTTCATCTACTGCCTCGAATGCTGGATTTGTATATTTTTCTCAAAGATCGAACCATTCAATTCTGTCAAGCAATATTTCGAGCAATGCAAAAAACTGGAAGGAAGAATTCTTTTTTGTTCGTGGTCCCGATTCTCCTGCCTCTGTA